>JAVQJD010071865.1:0-12300 GCA_036023655.1 Nannoperca australis | reverse complement strand
AAAAGGGTATAGCTTTCTTCAAATGCTTATGAGAGATCCATCTTATTTTACCCAATGTTGTGGGTCGGGCTGCTCTTGGTGTTTAGACGCGCACATCTGCATCTGAGCAACAACATCAGCTGCTCAGCTACAGTTTACAGTACATTTCCCCAAATCCCAGAAGTGAGAATGTACAGCAAAGCCAATGAAAGCAGAACCAACCTTGTGTAAGTTTTACAAGCTTTTATTTCGAACCACACAAAGTAAAGACAGCTGTTACACCACAAGTGAGGAAGAAGAAGAAACAAAGTGTTGTCTTTAGATGACCTTTGTAATAAATCAACCAAATAATGAAAATGATATATATAATAAAAATTAAGCAAAACACTGGAACAGGGCTATTGAGTTATTTGAAAATGTATACATAATCTTTGTCTTCCTTGTATTGCAGGTTACATGGATGATGTGTTGGACCTCATCTTTGAGAAGGTTTTCCTGGACCCTGGCCCACATGTGGATGAGGTGCTGAAGATCCCCGAGGATCTCTGCCCAGTTTTACAGGCCAGAGAAGCAAGACGTGATAGTCGGCTACGTGTCGACGTTCAATCAAGGGCAGGTCTGAAACTCACGTACCTTCCTCAGGCGTCAGGGAACTCTGTCCGCATTCGAAGCACCACGCAGGCTGCACCACACGATTCTCCGGCCCAGGAAGCCCCAACACCAGCTTACAAAGCTTCTGTAGGCCAAATATCTGTTACAGCTGAGCAAAGTGTACATGATGTTTAGTCAACAGTAATTGGTAACTTCCATTTATATATAGTGTCTATCTTTTATTTCTAGTATGGCTTCTGTGAAACCAACTGATACATTTTGTCCTGTAGTATTCAGCGAGTGCATGACCCAAATCACTTGTTAATAACATGTATGCTTTGCTCTGCACGATCACAACTCAATATATCTATATCTAACTTTATAAATCTATCTATATATATAAAAATATCAATGACCTATTCATGCTTGTAGCACCAGTGCTATTAAGAAATGTTATCTATCATAAAGGACTTGAGTTAAGGTGCATAACAAATGTTATTACGTGATTTGGGTCATGCACTCACTGAACACTAAAGGACAATAATGGAAAACAAGTGAAACCATTTTTTTCCCCAAACCATTTTTTGACTGCTTTAAAAAGAAACAAAATTCTCTCCATAAATTACCTACACCACTAAAAAGGGTCTGTATGTAAATTCGTCATACGTATAATCTTCTAACTAGCCCTGCATTTAAAAAAAAAAAAAAAGTGAGAAGTTTTAGAATTAATTTATACTAGTTTTGAATAGTTATTATGGAAGTAACTGCAGGCAGGTGCATTAAATCTAAACCGAAGTGTGGTGCGTCCTGTTGATTTGTGAAGCTCCTTAAATTTGACACAAGAGGTTTATGTTAATGATGGTAAATAAAGCAACACTAATCGTAGGACGTGTCAGTGAAGTTTGGCATTACAGCATCCATAAAATAATCTGGCACGTATCTGGGCGAGGATTACTGTTGAGAAACTAAAGGCTGTATGTCCTCAACGCCCTGTATAATATTGCCGTAAATAGTAAGCAATACAGGGCGCACTTAAAAAATAGCATGAAATAAGAAACTCACCATAGAGGGATATAATCCGAAGATGGTGAGGGAAAGGACGGGGTACAGAACGCTCAACAGGACCCGCATGCTTACGGGCTCCGGGCAGCCACTTTTCTCCAAGGTGCAGTCCTTTAACATAGAGCTCCGTTCCTGCTGTCCACCTTACCGCGTTTCTACTGTTGTCGAATCGCAGAGAGAGCGCTTCGATGGCGGCACAGCGACCACACGTTCACCGGCATCACATACACCGCTCCCTGGTGCTCCGACTGAAGGCGGTGCTGAGGAAAAAAGTTTTGAGCAAAGGGGAAATATTGAAATATTTCAGTTCCAGCAGACTGCAGGGGAGGCGCATCAAGCATGTGACATCACTTGGTGGGTTTAGGGGGTTATCTACCTATATAGGCTATCTAGTTAATGCCATGACACTAAATGTAGCCTACCAGGTTATTATGATTTTGATGACCTTCATGCTCACCTTCAGACTTTGTCCATTTGTCTTGTAAAAGAAAAAGAAGAAAGAAAAAATGCTTTGCTCATGTTGATTTCTGTGCCCACACCTCTTACTACCACAATGTGCCCAAACTGACTCTCTTATGATAATTTGACATTTAATTTCCACTTAAATAGATATGCACTGATGATAATGATAAGGAAAAACAACAACAAAAAACAATGTCCTTGTGTTCTAAGGATCTAGTGGGTTGAATTCCATCAAAAAAAAAAAAAGATTAACCAATTAGTCCCTTTTTGAATGTGTATCCATGAACAAATAATTCATATTATAATATGATTTGGACAAATTATCTGCACTTGGTGTTGTCCAAATGTCATGGTCTTCACAAACTTAAAAATGTCTCTCAATAATTACTTTGCAATGGGCACTGTGCAGGCAGAGATTCAGAGTAGGTGTGCTTCGTGTATATGAACTAGCTCTGCATCTCACAATCTAAGTAGTGTTTATTCCCCTTTATGCTTTTCTTAACCTTCAAGGTCATCAGGGAAAAAATAGAGTTGTGAAACAGGCTTAGCAACAACAAAATGCCATCACGGATAAAAGTGAACACATTTTCTTCAGGAGGAGAGGGAAGCAATCGAGGGAGCCTGGGTCTTTACGACTCTCATTCAGAGCCAGAGCTGAGAGGTTTTTATTTACAAGGTCGACGGATGGGTTCTGCACACGTCTGTGGTTACCTTCATATAGGCCAGTTTCATGAATATCTCAGGCTTGAGATATTCATGAAACTATTCATCAGTGGAGCAGCAGTGAGGAGGTGATAGGCCAGTGCAGGCTAGTGTGACGACGCTATCTTCCAGAAAAGTAGCACTACAATGTCATGAGATGCACTGCTGGCAGTGGAAGTCTTATGATAATCTGGTCATCAGCTGTGTGACACTTTGCTCTGGGGGTTTTCGTCCAGTGTCATGAAGAAGAAGCTCTCCACACAGCCTACATCATCCTGTCCTTTTCTTTGTTCATATATTTCCTCCTCAGTCTGGTTATATTTACAATGTCTTTCGCTTCTCCTTTTAACTGTCTCATTTCTCTCTTTATGTTTTTGTTTTGTTTCTTAACCAGATAAGACAACCAGCTGTCACTGTTAAGAATGCCACTCTTCTGAAGGTGTGAAAGTTTGTAAGGTCTATTGTGTTTTCACTACAGGAGTGATGCATTTCTCACTTTCTTGTCAGTAGCCTCGTATATTCAGTGACATGTTTGCTCAGGGTCGTAGGAATCACTAGAAATACATACAGATTAAAGTAAAAAAAAGACCAATGAAAGATTGTTGGTCAGCAAGATCATCCATATGTACTTGTTTGTTTGGATACTCTTTGATAACACTTCAGCATAGACTGTTGGTGTGGTGTGAGATTAGGCATCTACTGTAATATCAAAATGAGAAACTGAGAACTTTTACCAGCTCTACATCTAAATACATTTTAAATGATACATAGCTGTGTGTGTTGTATGCAGAATACTGCTAAGAATGAAAACTATATTTCAAATGTAAAAATAATAATATCTCAGCAGCTATTGGAAGGTTTACTATGAAATATTCTATTGACAATCATGGCCTCCAAAGGATGAATACTACTGACTTTGGTGATCCCCTGACTTTTCCTCTAGTGCCAGCAGCAGGTTGACATTTTGGAGTTTTAGCAAAATCTCTCAAAATGTATTGAATGGGTTGCTATGACATTGGGTTCAAATGTACATGGTCCCCGGAGGATTACACCTAATGCCTTTTAATGATCCCCTGACATTTATCATCATCTATCATCACCATCATCATCTATCAATGTATTTCACATGTGTGATTTAACAACCATAGAATGGACTGCCATTTAGTTTGGTGCAGACATTTATGTCCCCTTCCAGATGAATTGTACTTGTATCCTATAATGTTTTATGTAGCACCAACATCGTTTTTAAATACTTTAGTTAGCAGGATTATATTCCGCATTTTTACATTTCCTAATGCATCCCTATTTTACCCATGAGCCACAGCTTTGGGTCTGATATTTTGGCTCTGATTCCGTACAGTTGATCTGGTATGTTTAGAGCAGTCTACTGTTTTAGTTGGCATGCTGTGTTCAAATGGCAACACAGTGTTCCCTCCATAGCAGAGGCAAAATCTCCTGTCATAGTTTAAAGCAACAGGGAATGAAACTGCTTTTGACTACGCCACTTTAAGCACTGCTTACCAATGAGCTCTACGGAGCCATCCTCAGCTCCATTTGTTTGAAGAGGAAACTGTGACACCAAAAAGGAAATAGGCTTACATCCATGTATGCATGTTAATTAGACAAGTGAGACCTCAACTTTTTTTGGGGGTGAAATCATCAAAGGAATTAAATCCAATCTCTGAAGTAGATTAAGAGAAAAAACAATCCAGTAGTGATGCAATGCCTATTTACACCAGTAAAATGGTGTCTTAATGGAGCAGGTTTTAATAGAGCTACTTCAGACGGTTAAGTTGGAGTAATTAAAATTAAACAGACCTTCTACAGGAGGAGACCAATGGGCTTAATTATATATTCTTTCAGAAGATTGTGTTTGTGAACTGCAGGTTCTTCTGTTTGTCATGTTTAATGCTGTTAACTTGTATCTATGCATTATGCTTCTGCATTAGATGCCATGTAATGGACAGTGCTATTTGTTTTGCAAATTAAAAACATCCATCTCATCTTTGCTCTTTTACACTTTGAAACAGCTTAGACTCTCAGTCCCTCTTTCCCTTCCATGTACCTCTCTTACTGTACTTGAGAGCTATCAGTCTATTTTTGACTTATCAAAGACTGTACAATAGTCTGTACAATGTGACAGAACTGAGGTGTGTAATGCATCAATCATCCAAACAGATGGGTTGATACAACAGCAGATCCTGCACACGTGTTGAAATATTTGCACACGTGTTAGACATGTTATCAGATGCAAACTGAAGGTGAAAGGTTAATGCATCACTGAGGGATAAACGTGTGTGTGTGTGTGTGTGTGTGTGTGTGTGTGAATAAATGTGGCATGTGCATTTTCATCTGCATTCATTTGCCCAGAGGTCACCTAATGAGTAGTCTGGGGAATAGGAATGTGTCATGAGGTGGTCAGTCAGAGTCTTTACCAATACTAGCTACAGTGTTGTTTTCCAATGGCTTTGGTCCAAATTGTAGAACTCAGTTTAGAATAAGCTAAGAATGAAGGACTTGTTCGTGTGCAGTAGTCCTAACCTCAACTTCACATTGCAGATAGGCAGAATGATCTGGGACAATGCTTTAGACACAAAAACAGACAGAAAATCTTCAATAAATTCTATGTACCTATGTATTGTTTTATAGCAAAACTGCAGAAGCATCAGAACTTTCTGTAATTTCACACTGAAAGCATAGGCACAAAAATCTTGTAGGTGGGTTAGCTGCTCATTAAAGTTTAGTTGCAGGTTTTACCACATATTGTAGAATACCCCAAAACACACTATGATAGAATTCTGATCTGCTACCTGAAATTACAACAATAAGTCACAGTGGTGACAAATAATATCACTAGAACCACAAGATGCTGCAGCATCATTGGCAAAACCAAGTTGCAGTACCAATTAACACCTAAATGACACGTGAAAGTCTCAACCAAGGTCTATCCATACATTTGATCCAGTTAGTTTTGCTTTCACCTTGCAATTCTGCCATTACACTAAAGACATTTAGACGGACGAGCATCAGAAGTTGGCGTGTCATTATAACAGGTAGCTAATTGCAGTTGAATGGAGAAAAATGAATGTACAGATTAATTGTGTTGTCGCTATAATAACATTATTATTATTACCACCAACTTCAAGCTCAATACTCAAGACTAGTCCGATTTTGCCAAATGCTCTTGTCGTGTGAAAATGTTGTTGTTGTTGTTGTTGTTCCTTTTTCCAGTTCTGACGATAGCCTGCCAGAAATTGGTCTGAAAGTTCAAACCATCCAAAAGGTTTTCACACTAGAAATGAACGAAACCATGGTTCAATTTGATAAGTGGTCCTGGGGGAGCTTTCAACCTGTCATTTTGGTTCAGATCAAACTGAAAAGTCTGCACCAAAGGAGGCAGGTGTGATTCACATGTCATTTATCCACCATCTTCATGTGCATTGCCACCCCCTTTAAACATACTGCCTTAATCCCCCCAAAATAATAATATATTAATAAATCTCATAGTCAATCAGGTAAAATATTTGTAAAAACATGTTCACATCCTTATATCCAGCCAGTGGCAATATCTTTTGACATTGAAAAAGTGTTAAATAAAGTATGACACTAAAAACTTAAATACAAACCGTTGTGTGCATAGTCTGTAAGGGGCGTGGGCAAAAATGGAAAAGGGACCTCATTTGGTTTGGGGTGTGTGCATGCATGATGACATAGTCCCTGAGTTGGGACAGAGTGAGTATAGGTTAAATATTATGCACACAAATATGCAGACAAATATGCTCATTAAGAGAACTACACACAAACAAAGGTGTTCCTCGTGACGTTATGGCAAAAATGAAGCATGAATTAAGAGTCGCTTCAGGATGCCTCTTCAGATGAAAAAGTAAGGGTATCATGTGCTAAGCTTTTGGCAAAAGGTCAAATCAGAGTAACACTTGTGCAAACCAGAGGGATATTTTAGCCAACCAAAGAAGCATCTGCTGGGCATTTGGACTTTGAGATGATTTCATTTGAGGTTTGCACTTGAGTGGCCCTGGTGCCCCTCTGCTGTGACACCACGCATGGCAATAACCCAGTAGGGAACAAACATAGCCCAATTAAATGAATGCTTTTAAAGGAGCTGCTGCAAAAAGGGCACCATTCCAAAGTAATGTAAAATGCTATATACTATAATAATGGAACAAAAAGCAATCCAGAGATGAAACTCAGATGAATCCACCAACATCTTCAAACACTGTCCCTACACCATTCTGGACACCTACAAATAATACAGAATAAAACAGTAAAACTGGTGCAGAGACTCCAATTTTACAGCAGCATTTACCATTACATACACATCATAACAGCACACAAGGTGACAAGACAACAGCACCGAATACTAGCACTAAAACACATCAAGACAACAATGAACAATCATCCCTGCAGAATACCACAAAAGAAGTGCAATTGACCACTGACACCCAGCACGCTAAACACACACACACACACACACACACACACACACACACACACAAAGAATGTTGTGAATGTGAAACAATTGCAGTGAACAAAAAAAACACTTTTCTTCTGCTTTAAAACACAGACTGACATTAGTTTGCAATCCATAGCACCTAGAAAAAGAAATGCATTTCATGTTTTTCATGTCAGAGCTTGACAACACTGACAGACCAATATCAAATTTTGATTAAAATCATTCATTTCTGCTTACTCTACTTCCCCTTAGCATTTTGTTCCAGAATTGCGTTCCTACACTTTTGCTCGAGTCATAAAAACCCTCATGTGCCATTGCTGTACCATTCTTCCTCTGTCATTCCCTCTGCTGTATTATTCAATTCTCTCTCTTGCTCTTTACTGGCATTAGTTGCTCAGCAACATCAAGTGGTATTTGGTGTTAAAGGAAAAATAGAGGGGAAGAAACAGCACATTCAATGTGAAGGGTCTTTTGTCATTCTGCAGAGCTGGTGGGTCTGAAAAGCACTTGGATCTTTGAGTGGACTTCTACTAAGGCTGTTATTCACAGATTTAACAGTTCTGCTATTTTAAAATTTCAAAATAACACATTATATTATAAATGGAGCTAATTAATGGTACCCTGTGAGGTTTTTGACAATGTGTGGTGTTGTAGTGCAGATTGTTGTGATGGGCGGCTCCCTGTATTGTTTTAATTCTATTGTGCAAGGACTTACATGGACTCAGGAACCACAGGAGTGATAGACATTCTTTGAACTGCTGACATCAGTAACGGGCACCTACAGCTGGTGGCAGTTAGTATGTATGGAGCTAATATAGTCTCGATATGTGTATTACATGATTTGTAACTGAAAAATAAAATTCATAACTAAAAAAACAATATCTGTAACTGAAAGACAGGATTTGAAAATATTTTACATAAAAATGTTTTACTTAACCTTCTCAGATCAGATCCTTTTCACTTTCAAAAACTTCCTGTGCTTACAGACATCTCACGGATCAGGATACTTTCCTCTTTCAGGATTTTAAGACTATATTAACGCTGATCGCCACTGGACAGATTCTTAAATGCATGCTACGTTTAAGTGCTGGTGGAAAATTGGGACAGCTGGGCTTTCAGCGTATCCCTGTTTAATTTCAAAGTGGGAACGATGTTTTTCTAAATAGACAGATTAGCTTGTTGCCCCTCGATTTGATCACATACATTTACCAACCACAGAATCTATGCCGTAACCTATGAATGTAAATATATGGTTTAAATAAGCTACTGCCAGGTGGTAGAGTTTTTCTTCTGCTGGGAAAACAAAAACAAACAAAAAATACCTGATGACTTAGCATTTCATTCTTCATGGTATAGTATGCAATCTCTGCAACGGATATGTTTGCTACATCTCTATTCCAATCAGTTGACTTTACTTCATTGACTTTAAAGTAAAGTAAGTATTATTATCATTTATGATCACTTTAGGATATAAAAAGTCTTCTTGACTTCCCCTTCAAATGAAGCTTAAGAACTTTCAACAACAACACATTGATCCCAGTGTGTACTACTAATTAAAATGTTCAGTGCACCAATTAGCTCTCATATAATTGCCTCTTGAATAGTGGAAGTTGAGTGGCCTCTGGAGTATGACTCCTCCTTTGTTTGAACCAAATATAGATCTCTTTAGATATCTTTAACTTATCTTCCACAATAATATATGCCTTTGCTTATTAGTCACATCTGATATCGAAGAAAGAACTATCCAAGTTGTGGTCTGACTAGGGGTGTTTAATGGTCCCTGCCTTTGCATCTGGCACTTACAAGATTATGCTAATTTTGCCAAAGGGTTAGAGCAATTAACTGAAAACCAAACAAGCCTTTCCCCTTTTTACTTTAAGCTACTGTAATTCATTTCTGTGTATGACTGGAAGGAAACTCAGGATTCTCCCTCTGGATTTCCTAGAAATAAAGATCGGTACCACAGTACAATGCACATAAATTGTGGGGGGAAAAAGCACTAATTATGCAAATGATTGTGGTAATGTACAATTTAATTAGAGTTAATGTTTTAATCATTATCAATAAGTTAATTCATTAATACAGTTTTATCATTTGCTGTGGAAACATCTCAGTCCGATTGTTACTGGATCTTAGCCGCATGGCCAACTATAGCATATAATTAAGCAGACTTGGGAATGATAATCATGTCGGTAACACTATTTAACATGTATAAGCAGTATAAAACATGTAACAAATTGTTTTATAAAAGACTGTAATGTAGTTCTGAGTTGGCATACCTGTAAACAATGTTAACTTGGACACCCATAAGTGGATGTTGTGTATAAACTGATAATGAACAACATAGGGGTGTGCCGTGTGGAGCGTATTACCGCAGTGGCATGGCTTTGATTTCTTATGCTGCATGTCGTCCCCTCTCTCCCCCATCTTTCCTGTCTGTCTATTCTGTTGCTGTGAAATAAAGCAGAAATGCCCCCCCCAAAATCACCTTAAAAAAAAGACATTATGGTTAAACACAGGTGTAATCATATAAAATATTTTATCATAGAAGATTTTGCGACAATAAACAATTACAATTTAATAAAAAATGTCCTTATATCTGTATACAACTCTAATGAATATATTAAATGTTAATATACAGCTTATGATTGTTAAAGTGGGGGGCTTAAAGTAAACTGTTAACATTATATCTTATAATTCAAGTTCAATGAACACAAGTGCAGCCTTCTAACATTGCTCTGTGGGTTTAACCTCATACAGAGTGTCCACACACTGTAGTCTGCATAATGGGCACTCAACCAGGCAACATGAGCTGACCCTGCCAATGTGAACCCCATAAAAAGGTGGCAAGCATGCTGGGTGTGGGGTCTGACATAGACAGGAGACCCGGGCATCAGGGGATGCTTCTAGGACAGCTTCATCCACACAAGAGGTGTTGATAGCATGATGTCTGTACAATTCCACCTCACCACCAACTACAGCCAAACAAAATACCATAGAGTTAAATCAACACCCATGTGACACTTGTTTCTTCTGTTTGTTTGGATCAGAGAAGAGCCAAGTGTTTTAAGGTAGAAAAAAAAACAGGAACATTG
The DNA here is from genome assembly GCA_036023655.1 of Nannoperca australis. NCBI lineage: Eukaryota > Metazoa > Chordata > Actinopteri > Centrarchiformes > Percichthyidae > Nannoperca > Nannoperca australis. Next base: position 1,938 of record JAVQJD010071865.1, on the reverse strand, counting down.
CTGTCAAACACTAGAAACCTGTATAACACTACAGAAGAACACACTGACTACTGCTGATGACAAGGGTGAATTTTCCCGCTGACTGGCTCAACAGTGGTGCTGCATGAGTCATAATAGACTGGATGCTTGCACAAACGTAAGAAGCGTGTCTTTCTTCAAAATGTTTCATTCTGTTTGACTGCAAAGGTGTGTGGACAAGCAATCCTACTGCCCTCTTGCATGACTGAAAAGACTGGGGGAAATGTCAGCTCGCCCATGCTGAACCGCAGCTTAATCATACTGCTCGTGCTACAAGGTTCAGCAAAAGTTCATCTTTTTAAAATCACAAAGATTTTTGTATTGAAACTACTTTTAGCCTTTGATGATGCTCACAGAAGACTTGGAATAACCAAGTCAGAGGCAGCAGTTAGAGGACCAACAGTCTAACACTAATGCATATGAAGCATACAATTCTCACCTCCCATGCAAAACATGACCCTAAGCTTTCTCAGAAACAACTGAATCCAGTAAAGGCAATGAGATGTGTAGCCACTTCTCACCCACAAAAACTCTCATTTACCATTTTGTACTCTTCACCTACACTTTAATCAAAAGCTGGATGCAACAAGTTGAGGCCTATTCTGTGGAGGTTGTTGAATGTCCTTCTGGGAAAACAGACAAAATCATTACCCGAAGGAGAAGTAGATAGAAAAAGGCTTGAGTAATTGACAACATTTCATCCCAAAATGACTCTTGGAATATACTAATTATCACATGCTGATCAAATCTCAAAGCCTAAGGTTATTCAAGGCTACATGGTTTCTTGAAGACTCGAGAAAATGGTTTTTGGCTAAAACTGATATTTGTGGATTTATTAAAACCGTCATCTTCATATGGAGATTAGGTCGTCATTTATGAAAATAAGGTCAACAAGGTGAACATTAAATTCTCATTAACAGCTACTCTTCATGTTAATCAGAAGTGATCTCTGTTGGATATTCTACTCTAATGCTCATGTTGTTTTGATTGAACACAGTAGATTTTAAGTTTTTTGAGTCCACACTTGCATACTACATTTGTGTGTCTTAAATTCTCACAGCAGCAGCAACAGCAACTGAACTTTTTAACTTTGTGTTATTCTAAGTTGGCACCCAATATGTATTTGAGCTGGAAAAAGGTCTGTTTCTCAGGTTTTGTGAATTCCATGTTTCTCCATATACATGTCAAGGAGGAAAAGCCTTAAACTTTAAAACATTGAATATTAAATTAAGTAACAGACAGATGGTTAAGTTTTAGTGGGATCAATAGGTGACCATTCAGTAAACAATCTCCAAAAACAATAATACAAGAGCAAAAGTGTAAGGAATAAACAATGTGTTTGTCTGCTCTAACGTTAGTTACAAACGTTAGCGTGTTTGACAAACTACTACATACAGCACCTAGTATGACTACGAAGGCCAGGGATATTTCATACTATTTTATTTATTTTGTGGGGTTACAGATTGCATAACCCAATCCCAAATATCCAATCTACTGTATATCGACATTCCTCTCTGTGTGTGGAAGCCGGTCCTGGATGCTCTTATACAGATCTCAACTGTAATAGAAGAAGAACACGGTTTCATTGTTCCCATGTCATTTCCTGCATAGATAGATCGTCACCTGGTAAGGATATAGACTTTTAGCCTGGACATGGAACTGTAGCCTCCGTCTTTTAACACATTATCATGTAAAAGCTATGTATCCATCAATTGAATATTAACCCCCCCACCCCCCCTGTCCTGCTTTTCATCTTGCCCTGGAATGCATACAATGAAAACTTGGTTCTAGAGGATAGAGAGTGCAATACTTGTCATCTCTTCATTATGTCTAGGCTTCATGCACACACTTTCTTTTTTTTTCATTCTTTTTAAGTAGTGTGTGTGTGTGTGTGTGTGTGTGTGTGTGTGTTTGTGTGTG
>JAVQJD010071864.1:0-28147 GCA_036023655.1 Nannoperca australis | reverse complement strand
GGAGGAAACCCCTAGTGAACATGGGGAGAACATGCAAACTCCACACAGAAAGGCCACTGAGCCACCTGCAGGGATCAAACCCAGGACCTTCTTGCTGTGAGGCAACAGTGCAGTGCACTTGTGGAGACGATATAAGAGATGCAACAATACATTTTTTTGCCTTCCCCCCATTATAATTAATTTAGGTTATTTGACCGGCTACAACTCTGGCCAGCACCAAAAGGTCAAATTTGATAAACCTTCCGTGCACTGACCTCTCACAGCGACACCATTGATGTCCCTGGCCTGTACACATGACTAAAAATTGATCCGCAGTCCCTTTTAATTTCCTGAGCTCTATAAGCAAAGCAAGCAAGCAAACATGATTTTTATATCATTTAATGCAACAACTACGTCCCAAAGGCGTAATTTGACACCGTATTGGTAGAGTTCAGAGATGCTTGGCAATGTGAGCATTAGCTCTCACCTAATATCGAGCTGAAGTGGTTAAACACTGCACTGCACTAAGCGGTGCACAAATGTGTATGCCCTCTAGTAGTATCTGCTTTTAGGTACATAAAGCTCTTCTCAGCAGCTTTCAAGTATTCGTGTTTGGAGACTATCACGCGTTTAAGGCATCATATAAATAAGGCAGAAAAAACATCTGTCAAAAATTATGTCAAAGCAGGCAGCAAACGGATTTTGGTGATCTGAGCACTGCAGATGTTAAGGTTTTGCTTTACAGTCGTAAGGCTACGGAGAAATAAGTATGTGAACTGAAATAATAACACAGCACTACATCATCTACAGATTTAATCACTGCTGCCAAAGAAGCATCAAGGATCTGTTTTCACAGCTGCTGATTTGCCCAGTTTTACATTCTTCACCATCTATCTAGCAATATTAGTAAGTCATTTAAAATTTACATAACTATAATGTTACTTCCCTAGAGGTTAAGCCAAATAACGTTTCCATTTTTTAAAGAGACAGTAGAAGACAAACTGAAATGACATCATCATTAAAATAGCTCACCATACCTATGAATAGCTGGTGCAACCCAATCCTGAAGAGATTTAATATAGGGGAACAAGTGGAGCCTGTGCCGTCCTTCATTTACTTGTACAGTGTTTTTTTTTTTATCCCAAGGGATCATGTAGGGCCAACACTGGGGTTCTGTTACAGTAAGGCTTTGCTATTGAAATGGCGTCTGTAAAGGGTCTTTGGATAGTCTGCAGTGTATGTTGATATCCAGTATTACCATATATAAAAACACACTTGTAATTAAAGGGATTGCTGATACCAAGATGACTTTGACGGTGAACCCCTTGTGAACACCCCTAAACAAAGCCCTCTAGTCAATGACTAGGACAAGGAATATAATTTCAACCGTCTGTGTTAATACCAGTTGTCATTTTCCAGTCAAGAGGAAATGAGCAATTATGAAGTTTAAGGAACTTCCCTGAGGACTAAGGACTCTCACATTGAGGGCAAATGTTATGTAGTCAAATACCAGAGTGCATAACAGATTTTAGTCAAACTAATGTCTCCTTAAACACGTGGAGCCAGTCCAACATGTACTTTTCTCAGCCTGGGAAATGCAAGCTTGATTGTCGCAGTATTTGATACGTGGGTGATAAAGAATCCTTCTTCAGACTGTTTCAGTCTCCTTCAGTACCTGCAGTGATCACATATAATGAAGGTACAATATGTAGATTTTGACAATATGTAGAACACTCATCTCTGAAGTTGAAAAGAAGTCCATTGAGTAGGCAGACAAAGTCGGTGTCCATTAGAAAATAAGCTATAGTATTTAAAATTGACAGTTTGTGAACTTGACCCCTTTTTTGTATGTTGTGTTGTGTCTCTGTTAGACAGTTTATTTGCTCCAGGTCAGTAGCTGATAACACTCAGAGCTGATATGACTTGTATTGGGTTTAGGTTGTTTTCATGTTTCAGCCTGACTTACTCACCCTCACATGACTACGATTTTATTTATAGCGTCTGTGACCCGGCACTTTGCAGACCAAGGGTCCAGTTTCTCTGAAGTAGGTAGCTTTGAAAAGACATTGCGTAGGATTGGCTACAATTTGAATATCATCTTGTTCAGTGATACTGTTTTGAAAAGTTTTTTTTTCTCTGAACAGAAATATCTCACAGCTTGATTTAAAGGGACATGTGTACTAAATAAACCTAAACAGAATTAAACCAAAAGTAGATATAGTGTAGGAAAGAAAGCAAAACCAAGACAAATGGCAACAGTTAATGAGGTGACATAGTGGAAGACTGAAAGTAGAAAAAAAAACTCCAGAAAAATGTGGCACTGGATACAGGGAGACAAGAGTGCTATGAGACAGCTGTGTGTGTCAGTTCCTCTTGTTTGTGTCAGCTTGTGTTACTATCAGAGTCCACTGAGGACTAAGGGGAGGGAGAGAGCGCAAAAGAGCAAATATAGAAAAGGTCATGACAGACTTTGTCATTTTGGTCCCATTTAGGTGATTTTTGTTGGTGATTGAACCTCGCCTCTTTCCCAACCCACACTTAAGAGGTTTGTTGCTTTTCTGTTTCTTATTTATAGATAATTACCTTACATTCTAAATGTGAGGCCTCTCAACTCATACTTTTTCTATCTTTTAGTGAGCTGCTGGCAGTTTCTTTTCTTATCGACGTTAACATCTCCAGGTCAGACCCCTGCAGATGAATTATGTGCCACAAAATTACAGATGCTTGTCATCAATGAAATGTATATATAAGTTCATAGATTAATCATATAAATCTGTGTCTCATAACTGCCTCACAAATGAAGAGTAGTTTCCTTTTCAAAGTTTCATATCATTTAAAATTGCATACTTTTCTGGACTTTTGTTAATATATCTGAGATATACAGTATATTATAGACTATGTGAATAAATCAATCTCTTATTTCATTTAACGATATTAATGGATAATAAATCCTTATATAAAGTCGCTACAGATTGTCTCGAGTGTTAGTTACTGGTCAGCTAATGGTAGTAGCTTAGCATAGGTAGCTAAAAGTTGGTCTCCATAAATTGGTTTTAACTATATTCACAGTGCGGGGTGAGGTCAGGGTCATACAGTGACTTGTACTACGTTATATGACAGTGCAACTCTTATCTCAGCTTGTAACATGCGCGTTTGATGCTTGCAGTAAAGTCAGATTACATGTATTGAAGGACCAGACCATTTGACTTGAATTACAAAAGACCAATGAGAATTGCTTGCACTAGAGAAGAAGCTTTAGAATGAATACATTTTGGTGAAAGATCATGTACCATTTATGAAATGCCTTCCAAGGTTTGACGCATGCTTGTAAATATGCTGTATGTAGGAAAGTGTTGGACAGTTAATGGCATTAGATGTAAATCCAGAATTTCTGTCAGCAACCGACATTAGGTTGACCTTGTCATCTCCACTCAAATCCTGTTTCTCCCACATCTTCATAACCTGTATCCATAGATATAGTTACAGTGACCTACTTACTGTAGAACCTGGCCCAACTTTGGAATAACAGGCTTTTTAGTAATGCATATTTCAGGGCTTGAAGTGGAAACATTGCTGGTTGCTGGGGTGCGTGATCATCAATATCATCATCTTCATTCCTCTCGGGATGTAACATAATTAATAATAAATAACGCTGTTCATTGTCTTATATTTTAAACAGAGAAAGGAGGTTTTTTTAAAGCTTTCTACACCTCCTCACTGACTGCCTGCATTTTGTATGCTTTGTGACTGATGTGTTTTTCCTTCTCTCTGGCTAAAAGGACAATTTAACCAACCACTCTTGTCATATAGCATTTTAACTAGGCGCAATTATGTTTTGATGGATGGTCAGATATGTGAATGGCCAATATACCCCACACCTTTTCCCAGTCAAAGTAAGCATTTCCTTGACTGGCATTTCACTTACCACAGCGAGCACGTTTTGATGAGTCTCCCACTCTGCCTCTGAGGCCCTGGTGTTTGTTGCTGCCCTTTGGCATATTACATTTCAGATGTGCAAATCTCATGGCTGGCTGTGGCTGCTAGTGGAAATTTCCACTTCTCATTCGGACATCTTGTGAATGTGATGTTGTGGGCTGATCACAAGGAACTCCTGAACAGAGCTACAGTTTTGGGGGGGGTTTTAACGGGAATTTTATATTTAATAAGATGATAAAACAAGGGCATGGTTACATTTAATGAGCCTATTTTGGTTAAGCATTTGGCTACTTTTTCCTTGGAAAAAAACTAATGGCAGTATTACTCAGCAGCTGCCGCATACTTATTTTTTCAGTTGACAAATAAATGAAATATCATGGGTGCGAAGTTCATCATGTCCATGTGATGTGTCAACTAATGGTTCAGCCCTTATGGATTATGAGAAGGGTATTCTGGGGAGGTTGATGGGTGGAGGAGTGGGCGTGAAGCTTACTGTGTGTTTGATTAAGCTCTACAGTCATCGCATTGTATAATGAATTAGTTATGTAATGGCTGAGCAAGGAGAAAGGGATGTTTATTTGGTCAGATGTTGAAAACATCAGGTTTGCCAAATATGCTCTACAAATAGGCTACTTATGCTAACTCCTAACTACTCATCATTGTCCTGAATCAGATTTTGATCAAAATATCTTGATATCAATCTGTGAAACTGGTATCATATATCCCAGAGAACTGTGATGTAATTGTATTTTGTAATGTTTTGCGTACTTGGCAAAGGTTAAAATGAAACCATTTTGTTACACAAAGTACTGACTTATTGGCAGAGTGGAAATGGTCCTTCAAAAAGTGTTTGTGGTTGTAGTCCATCCAGAATTGTCTGGTAATAGTGAAACTACTATATTTAAAATGCAGGAACTATACTAAGATGATGCTTTGGTAATAGTTTCTCTATTACCAGCCAACAGAGGGGAAGATGTAATACTGAGGCCTTGTCGTTGCATCACTTAGATAGGGAGTAACGTTATCCTCAGACAAAGCTAGTAGTCCCCACACAGAAGCTCATTAAATGTTTTTATTCTATAGAAGTTTTGTTGGAAAGGAAAAGCATACTGTCAGTTGAAACTCCTCCCGACCTAAAGAGAATCTAGCTGTTTCTCAATCTCAGGGAGTGGAATGGCTTATATTAAGTTCACAAAGCGAACCCAAAATATATCTGAGCGATGAGTGGTTTTCACGTGTAATGGCCTGATGCACTGATTGAATCATGTTTACTTGCTGATTACTGAATAGTTTTCTGGATAATTATTTGTAGGCTTCTTGGTGATACTTAAAAGATGCCCCTGTGTGCATTCATGTGAGTGTGTCTACCTTTCTTGTCCAGATGTTTATATAGTAACGTAGCAGCATATATACCTTGTGAAAGTGTCCGAGTGACTCAGATGGTGACAGAAATGGTGGGATTGGGAGAGCAGATGTAAATCACATCTCATGCCCAACCAGAAGAAGCCGTTTGTTGCCAGGTCATCACATTCACTCTGAGTGCTGTTTGGTCTCTTGTAGGATCATCCCCTGTGTGAGATGTGTTCACAATAAAAGTGCATTTGTAACTGGTATACATCTTAACTTCAACTGTTGTGCAGTAGAGATAGCTCTGTCAGTACTGCCTCACTGTACTTTCACATCTTGCACAACTAGGCCTAGTTTTATACCCAGCGAAGCGTGCAAGTTTGGCTTTTGTCCTGAGTGGGCCCTTCAGTCTGAAAGAGGGAGAGGGGCAACGCAGTATTTTTAGATGCACAGGGAGCTATTTAGTAGTAGGAAGCATCAAAGAGGGAATTTAGGACTAAGTGCTAAGCCTAGACTATTGTTAGTTTGCATGTTTCTAAACATTTGACTAAGATTTGTTCATCTGGGTGAAAAATGTATTTAAAACATTGACTACAAACCATTCAGTCATCCTTATGGAAGCATTTGCACTTACTGGGTTTCTCCGCTCACTTATTCAGTTTTTTCCTTAAATGTGCCACCTGTCTGTATGTGGTGATAGTTTGATTGTTTTGCAGCAGTTACTTCAAGGAGGAATGACTGCTACTGGGTTGCTGCATGTCTGGCTGCTTTCTCAGTTCTCATTGTTGACTTTTTGTTGTCCTATTGCAGCAGTTTAGTTCATGTTGGCTTATTTCATAACAGACCCCTGTGTTTGACGATGTCACACCCGAAAAGTGTTTTTGCAGTATGTGAGTTGTTTACTGCAAAGGGGTTGGATTTCTAGATCGCTTGATGAACCCACGATCCTCTATGTCAGTGAATCTTGATACTGTAGGGGTGTCGCACAGAGTGAAGGGGACAGAAGAGCAGATGACTAGATGACAGTCTAACCTGCTTTTAATTAAATCCCTAACCAATCAGTAGCATATAGCAGTGACATGTCTGCCATGCTAATGTCATTTTTAGGCAACGCTGAAGCTGCGGTAGTCGTTGCTGGTAGCTGTTAACTTGACATTTGTCTAAGAATTGCGCAGATTTAAGAGTTGTAGCTATTTTTGTTTCTGTTTTTTCGGGGCCACACCCTAAACGTAGAATCAGTCATGTCAATAATCAGTGAAGAAAGAAGGAGTGAATAATATAATATATTTATCATAATCGTAGTAGGTGATGACATGACCATTAAAATCCCAAAGTTTGGAGGTACATGTCAGCTCTGGTAAAGCCCCAGCTCATTATTTATTATTTATTATTTATTCATTATTATTTATAAAATAAAATAAAATCTGCTAACAAAAAAGTGCAAAAAATTTCACACCTATTAGTAGTTACTGAAATGACCATGGAAATATTGGTAAAAAGTTTAAAAGGAGGAGTAGGTTATGGGACATAAAACCACGTAGGATGTTTGCGAAACTGTAACTAACTGTGGGTTATCTAATAACTTCAAAAAGTCCTTTCCACCTACTCCTCAGAGGCCTCTGTTCTTATGTAATTATCTACCATGTAGAATGGATGTCTCGAGGTATGACGGACATATGTTGCTCCGTGGCGTGCGTTCAAAACAGCAGGGGGAGGTTGTTGTGTTCAGAGTCGGAGAGTGAAGCAGCGCTTGAGTCTGGCATGGAGCCTTAATGAACGGGGGCAAAGAAGAGCTATAATCCAGTGAAATCGCCAGAAGGCAACCCACTGACGAGGCTCTCAAGGACAAGTCATATCACTTCCCAAGGTCCTGCATGTGTTACAGATCTATACAGACTTTTCTGCTCTTCAGCATGAAGGCACCGCTCGGGTATGTGGATGTTCACTGCCAGCTGACACCAGTCCTTTTTTTTTAAAAACTAGATGGAGAAAAGTCAGCATTAAAGTAAATGTAGCAGTGTGCTAACAAGTAGTTGGCTGGTAAATACAATTTTTAACTGGAGCTCAAACAATTTTTTTTTATTTTGTTACCTTATGACTTACATGGAATTGTTATTCCAAATATACGAATTAACAAAAATCCATAATCCATAAGGTTACTTAATTACTTACTGTGAAGAATGGAGTGTCAGTGTGTTGGTGTCATGTATCTCCAGGGGTGCGTGTTAGTTTGTGTGAAAGGCTTGTAGCTCCACAGCATGTTTGTGTGTTTATAAAAGCAAGGGGGGGTTATGTGAGCTGGGTTTGGACGGAAGGACAGAGCGAGAAGCAGGGCTTGAGGGTTTGGTATGGAGCCTTGAAAATGGGCAAATAAGGACTATCAAAATGAGCTTTTTGCATGCTTTATCTACAGCCAGTGTTATTGTCTGCAACAGTTAGATATTTAAATGACGACATAAACAGCTTAAACGGCTCTGGCTGCTCGAAATTGCACCTGCTAAAGTCTCTAATTTGATATAAAAATGATGATTTATTCAGCCGTAGCTATATGTGCAATTCACATCCTTGACTGCACCTGGACCTAGTTTTCCCAGGCCTGAGGGAAATATTTAATCTTCATCCAGGATACCTCAATTTAGGGGCATTTCATTTGATTACTGATTGATTTAAGTGCCACTGTTTAGACTCTCCAGGTCCCATCCACAATGTCCTGAGGACAGGTGGGTGTCGTCTAGTGTGGGTATTTCATTCCTGTGGCTTCTGTCAGCAAATTTCTTTCCTAGTGGAAGCTGTTGGATAAAGTTTTCATGCCAGCCCTATTAGCTTGTGGGTTTAGTACCCTCACTAGCTCCATCCCTGAGCTGTTTGTCCCATTTACAGACTCACTGGACACTTGCCTGTGCCTACTGTATGTACAACTGTTCAGCTGCTCTTTTAACATGGCATGGCAGCAACTCAATGCATTTAGACATGTACACATGGTCAAGACAATCTGCTGAAGTTCAAAGCGAGCGTCAGAATGGGGAAGAAAGTGGCTTTGAACGTGGCGTGGTTGTTGGTGCCAGGCGGGCTGGTCTGAGTGTTATATGTGAAACTAGTGAGCGGCAGGTCTGCTGGGGAAAATGATAAGCGATGAGAGGAGAATGGCCGGACTGGTTGGAGCTGATAGAAAGGCAACAGTAACTCAAATAACCACTTGTTACAACCAAGGAATGCAGAAGAGCATCTCTGAGCACACAACGCGTCGAACCTTAAAGCATACGGGCTACAGCAGCAGAAGACCACACCGTGCCTCTCCTGTCAGCCAAGAACAGGAAACTGAGGCTACAATTCTGTTTCCAGCATCTTGTTGAATCTATGCCACGAAGAATTAAGGCACTTCTGAAGGCAAAAGGGGGTCCAGCCCAGTACTAGCAAGGTGTACCTAATAAAGTGGCCAGTGAAAAAGATAGACAACATGATGGCTCCCCCAACTAAAAAAAACCAAACATGTCATATAAAGGGTTCCCAAAGATGGCTTCTGTCATTTTAAGTAGCTCCTATCCAAGAAGTGTTCTTCTTGTTTTGGTTTTAATACGATGCTGTAAAAAGGGGGTGTGACATGATTGACAGCTGAGAGTGTGCTCATGATTGGTTCGGGCGGGTGTATAGGCTCACTACACTCACTACTGCCCAGATTCTGGCTCCAACTGATGTCACCAGTGCAAGATGGCAGCGCCCGTATCCGGGATACTTTAGCATAATGTTTTTGTAATGTGGAAGGAAATGGAGACACTTCATCCATCTTTATATACAGTCTAATGGTCCCGTCAAAAGATTTATCTGCTATGATGATGCTGTCTCTTAAGACGTGTTTGTTTGGCCCTCACATCAGCAGAACATGCCAGTGATATTTACTTTCAGTGCAATCACACTGTGCTCAATAACCTAGTCCTAGTGAGATTTTGAAACATCTATTTGAAAGAGAACTTCCAAGTCACTAATCCTGTCAACTCTATTCTCAGATACCACGAGCCAGGTGTCTTACCAAGAATGCTGTCAAGTGGCTTTGCCCATCATTACTGCTGGAGTGTTAGAAAGGGGCTTGTTATGTTTTTCCCTCTACGTCTGATTAGTTATTAAATAGAAAGCTAGTTGTTTGGTCATTTTTTTTACACATGGTGTAATCATAAGCAGAAGAGGATCGTTAATGGCCTCAGCGAAACCTACAAAACTTTCCACTATCCGCAGCCGGGGCGGGGCAAAAGGCAGGGTTTCAAAAGGAGCAAAAGTTATTCTTGTCCTCTTCCTCCTCCTCTTCTCTGGTGGGCGTAGACATGTCTGGTCATGTCCCTTTGGTGTATTGAGTAAGAGCACTTGACCAATAGATCCTTGTTGCTGTGCACTGGCTTTTATGAATCAGCTTCTCAGAAGCAATTCTTTAGGTATTCTCATACAATATGAGCAAGTAAATATTAATATAAGCCTTATAACCATTGTTATTTTTGTTTTGTGAAAAAAAAAGGCTGTGCTAGCAGTGTACTTGTATGTATTTTAAATAATAAAAACATAAAGAAAAGAACCCCTTCTCTCTGGATGACCAGTAGAATACTGTAGGAGCAAATATGTAGCTGTCTGTTAGGACACAAATGAGAATATAACGTATTGTTCAATAAAAAGTTTCCTTTTCTAACTTTTTGTGCCATTGCCCTGTTGTTGGCTTTCAGTGTAGTGTTTGAGTTTGGGCATCTAACCAATTTAAACCCTAGAGCAGGAGGGTTTCGCTCTGAGTCGTAAATGTGCTGTGCAGGAATGGCCATTGGCTCATTAGTTAGGGCAGGGAGGGGATAAAGGGGCCAAGTGCATATTTCTCTATAACCTACTGTGACTTTTTATTGAATTACTCTAATGTTTTTAGTATTTGTGTGTTTCTGGGGACCAAAGTGTTCTGAAAAAGTTAACCAATATCTAAACAGGTGCACCAGCTGGATGCAGCAGCAGGAGGGAACCAAGCCTCTATCTATTCCAGATAGTTTATGGGCAGTAATTAGCAGGTCTCTAGCAAGTCTAGAGGTTACTGTGAGTAGTGGATAAACAGGAATCCAAATAATCTTTCTGTATTTATCTATATCCCTATCACAAATGCTGTTCAAGAGTTCAGGTGTTCTGTTGTATATTTGAGGGCGCGCGCACACACACACACACACACACACCCTGGAGTGGATTCACTTTGCATTGTGTCGCTCTCAAATGCCACTCTAGGGAATTGCCTATTTGCATGTGCCAACAGTTACTAATGGCCATTTTAAGACTTTAAGAGCAACAACAATGTGACAAAATGACTTATGGTTTAGTATATCAACCCCAAAAAGCAGCAAAAGTAAACAAATTGTTTTTTCAGAAAAATTCTAACAGCATCCAAAACATTTTAAAAAACATTTATGGCCTAACCCTAACCCTAACCCACAGTCCAAGATGTGAAACTGTGAGCAGGCTGATAAAGGCTAAGCTAACATCCACAGTTACAGTAAAACTTTGAAAGTAAAACTAATTTGAAAGTGGAACTAAAGTTCAGTTCTGGTTTTCACTTGTTTCACGTGTTCCATTTGTCTCTCTTCATCCAGAATATCCATGAGCTCCGATTTCCCACACTACAGTTTCAGGATGCCAAATATAGGGTTCCAGAACCTTCCCCTTAACATCTACATTGTGGTGTTTGGGACAGCCATCTTTGTCTTCATCCTCAGCCTCCTCTTCTGCTGTTACTTAATAAGGTAAGATCCATACTTTGGATATGCTTTGGATTTGACATTTCTTAGAATTGTTATTGTGCGTTTGTTGTTGCTTTGCTGTGCGGGTTTGTGGCAATAAGTGTCATACAGGAGTCTCTATTTAGCGGGTGCAACAAATCGTTAATCTGGTGGTAGTGCCACACAAGTTGCCTTAAGATTTGAATGTGCCACGAAGATGGCATTATCCTGCTCATGCGCATCCACTTTCCAAAAGCCAGGATGGAAAACACGAATATGTATTTATCTCTTTAAAGAAACACATTTTTAGTCTTGCAGAAACACAGAACATGTTGATACCTCCACAAATAATACAGCATTAAACACTGGCTGAGGGATCTGGCGTGTTCCAGATATGCTTATCCTACAAATTCATTTACAGATTCAAATCAAAAAGCAAACTGCTTCTTTCCATTCCTGCACACTCAACTTTTAAATAGATTTTAAATTTGCATGTGAATTTACAATTCACATAGCGTTGTTCAGAAAGGCGTTGTGCAGCCTTGACTTGGAAAACCACAATAGCTTTGAACACATTATGTACCTCTTTTGACTAGCAGATTATGTGAATGCTGATTCTCTTAAACTGTCCTCATACCACACCCTTGAACATTTCAGGTCACTTTTACTCATGAATTATTTGTTCAAAAGTGCCATCATGTACTACTTCACTGTAGCTGTATCAATATTTATGCATAAACAGGACACATTAACATATGTGAGGTATCTGCTGTTTCCTAATGTAATGACTTTGAGGCAACTTTATATCCAGTAAGTAAAACAACTAGAAACACATGTCTGCACCCTGAATTTGTTATGTTCTGGAAATCTATGCAAAACACTTATATATTATTTTTATATCTAAAAATGTAGTTTCTATCCAACAATCTGTATGGCACTTGTCACAATGGCTTTATGTTCAGGCTGAATTAAAATGATATCTCTTTTTCCTTTTTAGAAATGTGTGTTTTTGTATCTGTCTTGCTAAAAGTTATTTCACAGGAGGGCAAAATATTTCAACAGCACAGTTTGGAGAAGGTAGCTATTATTAAAATTGGTGACTTTATAATCTGAATTGGCACTTGGCTTCAAAGAAAGTAGTTAGTAGTTTATCAAGAGCCACTTAACCTCCTTAATGTCCTTACTATATTCCTGTATTAATTAAATTGACTTTTGGCTATTCATTAAATTTGCATTTGGATGTTTAAATATCCTGTTTATAATCATAAATGTTCAGCTTGTTAAGCTCCTTTTTTAAGCATCTAGCATTGAGTGTAATCCAGTAATGTCCCATAAAGGAAAAGTGAAGATGGTTACTAGTCACTCCCTTGCCCCCCTTTTTAACCCCACTGGTCAAATCTAATTGTCCTGGCTGCTGTTGCTGCAGGGTTTTATTTTTTCCTGGCAGCGACAAACTGAACAGAAATAATATCCAACATTTTTTATCTAAGACAGTGAGAAGCAGCAGTTCCCAACAAAATTCACCCCTCGCCACCCTGTCATATCCTATCTTGCAGGGCCAACGGTAAGTAGGTTAACTACAACTGTGTTCCTACAATTCCTCATCTAACTGTAATGAGACTTTATGACTTTGATGCAGTGATTCAATACTGAAAGTCAAGATTGCCAGATTTAGTCACTAAAGGCAAAAAGAGCGAATTTGCTCCATTAAAGGCACCTAAAGATGCAGTCTCCCAAAGGACTGGCCCAAAATGACTTACATTATACACACCATGTTGTGCATGACAAATATACAAATTCTTCTTTTACAAATTTGTTATGGCCACTTCTTAGTTAAACCTCAAAGGCCGCCGTAAAAGCGTCTTAGGTGTACGCATCATTGCTCTTGTTTACACTAACAGGTGAATGAAGGGACCAAGGAATTTGCGCTAGAGTTTACATGTGAGGGGTCATTATTTCAACAAAGACAAATCTTCACACGTTTGACACACGGCAGCCAGTTCTATCAGTGAGTCAGTCCACACACGCATATGGAAGGCAGTGTACATTGCAAGGATTGAAAAGTATTTCTTAAGCACAGGGTGTAAATGTAAAGAAACCTAAATAAAAGTATTTTATTTAGTGTTCATGATTGTTTAGTGAAGTGATATACCACAAGGTAAACCAAACCTGACTGACTCACACATTTCACATCTTAATCTCCCTCTGACTGCAGTCAAATTATGATACTGATAGGTTTGAGAGGAAGGTCAATTTGGACACTTGTTCAGCCAGTTATTCTCCTTTGACATTGTACTCTCGGGCCATTGAGCCATTCCCATCAGTCACCCATGACCCCCTCACCCATGACCAGTTGTTCCTTATCCTTGGGAGTCTCTGCACCTTTTCCTGCTGACCTCTTTCAAAATGTCAGTTTCTCTCCTAGACTGTGCTGCTTGTTTTACAGATCCCTCTCACTCTGCTGCGAGAGGTTAAGGTTACTTTTAATGGAGGTAAATCTTACAAACCTATGAATTTCTCCTATCTCTCTTGCTCTTGATGTCTTCCCTTTTTTTCTACATATGTTGTTCTCATTCTCAGTATCTAGATTATCTTCTTATCCAGTGCTCTTTCTGTTCTCTCCTTGTTTACAGAGTTGTTTTGTTTTTGCTCATTTTAAAGAGCAGTGTGCCCTTTTTACTCGCAGTTTACCAAGCATTATTTTGGTCGTGCCACAACAACCTACAGTAATGTTTTTAATGTCTTATCTAATGTATTTTGGGTGCTATTGAGAGTTGATATTCATAAGTCTAGCATTTGTTTAGATAAGAAACTAAGGCCCAAGGCCTTTAAAGAATGATGTCTGTTAATATATAACGTGGCTTACTATTGCATTACTAAGCAAAACAAATATTTAACATAGTTCAGTGTCATTTTATTGTTATATTTTCACACCCTTCTGTAATTGGTCAGTCAGTTCTTTTATGATTGTGTTACCTCTAGAACTGCTATGTGTGTCAAATTATTATTATTTTCTGTATGGATTGAGAATTGCTTCTTTCTAACACCCATTCAGTGCCACAATGATATACTAGAATAGACTGGTGTCAGAAGGCAAGTATGTAATAAGGAGTCATCCATGTTTGTCATTTTTCTCTCTTTTTTCAGGATGTATGAATATTTTATCTCTATTTGATGTAGTCAGTTGGAGAAAGTCACTTACTAATCAAAAAGATGTTTTGTCTTTACGTCTCCCCAGGTTACGGCACCAGGCGCACAAAGAGCTATATGCATACAAACAAGTAAGCACTTCAGTGGCACACACCCCCACACACACACACACACCCACACACTGCAGTTCAGAATTGAAATCATACAGGTCCTATTGTCAGGCAGGAATGAAGTGCCAGAGAATATTGTGCAGGGAAAATCATGAAGATCTCTGGTTCTTTGCTTAATCTTCTGGCACCCTGTAGGTATTTTTTAAGGGTAATGTTGCCCAAAGGATGAAGCCCATTTCAAAATATTTTCAGGCTTTTGGTGAGCACAAGTGTACTCTCAGAAATTCCGAATTGCACTCAAGCTGAAGGGAAGCAATTGGCCCAGCCATAAAAATCCGGTTCACAGTTAGCTGGGGCTGAGCGTGTCAGCAAAGTCTAGCCTGATGTAGGACATAAACATGACTTGTCCTTCAGTCATGTAATATCAACATACAAATGCACCCAAACATCTCAAAGTTAAACACAACAACACTGTAATTTGTCTCCCTACGTATCTTACTCCCTGCCAACGAAAAACCCTAAGGTGCACAGCTTCTCTGTGGGTTACGTAAGATTCTCAAGCTCTCTCTCTCTCTCTCACACACACACACACACACACACACACACACACACACAACAAACCCACACTCACATTTGTGCACATGCATTTTCTGTAAACCAACAGCTATATTATAGAACATCTTTATCGTATTTGCAGAGTAACTTGTTTATATCATCATATTACATTGTTAATGTCAACCCGTGACTAATTTTTCCTTTTCTCTTATTATTCTTCTCAGGTCATTCAGAAGGAAAAAGTCAAAGAGCTAAATTTGCATGAGGTAAGCACTCATTGTCTTGGTTCAGTTATTATCAGTTGATGACGCTTTAATACCAAACATAATGCTGGGACTATATAGTGGGCAGAACATGCTTTAATGTAACCTGACAAGTACACACTACTGTCACATCAGCTCATTTGGACTAACCAGTCCTGTACTACAATGCTTCAGCCACAATGTCTTCCATTTACGTAGGTTATCCTTTTTGTACTCCTGGTTGTGCAGTTACATGGAAACACTGCTCTGCCATTGATTTAAAATAAAGGGCTGAGGCCTGGGACTTACTGAAGGGGCAGTTCATGTATCAGTATGTACCTAAACATCCTCAGCTATGGCATATGTCTGCATATGTCCGGCAGCAGCGATGGCGTAAACATTGTTTGTTATGTACAATTCATTATCTGTCCTGACACACTGTCATATGAAAACTAGCATCTTGTGGTTAAGTCATAATTAGTGTTATTTCGTGAAGCTGTATGTGAGCTCTGGTTGGTTGGAAAAATGACATGCAGCAGTCAGTGTGTAAAGCTGCAGCACTGGCTTTGCAATGTGGAAATGGGAACACTATCCCTTTTACACTGTAGTGCAAATGAAATGTTAACAATAACATCCTCGTGTGCTTTGACATGGGGCTAAACACAGTTTCTTGTCATCAGTGTTGGAATTTCCCACAGTTTCATCAGGCCTGGGCTTTTATTTATGTTATTAGAAACTGAGAGAATGCATCAATAGGTGTCATGTGAGTGAGGACTGTGACAGAATAACCAAGCTGTATTTGTTTAAAGACAATAATACACACACACACACACACACACACACACACACACACACACAGACACTCTCTAGTTGGATGGATGACCCAGTTTTAAAGGCTCCCACGCTAAAGGATCACCTTAGAGACACAAGTATAGGCTGAGCTGCATGAATGCAATCTCAGCATTTTAATGGAATATGTAGAATATGAATGCCAGTATGTGATCACTATACTGCTCAAGTCATGTTCCAAGTCCTTTTTTGTTCCCTTTTGTAGTATGACTTTGACCTTTATCTCCATTTAACCGTCCCGTATGTTTGTGTGTAAGGAAATACCCTAACGTAAAGAATTCATGTCATACAATATGGTATGAAAGTAATGCTGCTGAATGCCGCTGATCTTGTGAAGAAATTTGTAATGCAATACAAACAGCCTTCCCAGCCCTCTAATAACCCAGTAAAACTTATTGTTTAAAGGATGACAATGATCGACTGATTGTGACGTTCTGTTGGTGAGATTGTGGTGTGCCTTTCTTTCAGTTTGTGCTCACAATCTGTATGTAATTATCTCCTGTTTTAATAAGGCAGCAAGTCATTCCGTAATCCGCTTCCTGGGACTAAATTCTGTATAGAAAGAGAATGAAGGAGCGCTTAATACTTGAACGTTTAGCAGTAGGATTTGTTTCAAATCAGCAAGCTTAGAAAATAATCTAAATATGGGGATGTTGAAGTTAAAATACTCTGTAATGAAAAGATTACGTTCGAAAACAAACAATAAGGCGGCGACTACACAACACAAATAATTACATTTAAACTTTAGTAAGTAAAGTAAGTACTTTATAGACTTCTATAGAACAAGCCAACATTTCCCATTACATATTGCAGTATTTCTCATTGGGCGTAGGTTATGATCTGGTAATGTTTATTCCAGAAAGTGCACGTGTTTTTCCATGGGATTTGTGACTAAAGCATACAGGATTAATTCACTTAATGGGGAGAAAGAGGTTCTATCAAAAGTTGGAGACAGGTGCCAAATCCCGCCTGTGAGTGTGACACCGTGGACAAGGAACTGAAAAGAACAAAAACAGTGATCTGTTTGCAAATAAGGAGAGCAAAGCAGACATCTTAACAGAGGATTGATCTGTGTCCAAAAATCCTAAGAGCCCCCATGCTGTTCTTTTCCTTGTCCATCCACCCCCCATAAAGTAGAGCTGAGAAAAAGAGAGGGGCTAAAGGAGTAATAGCTGCAGCGTTAGACAGCCAAAAAACCCAATGTGCCAAATTAAAACCCTCTTTCATCAAAGTGACGTTTTGTAAATGGGAACGCTGTGTGGATATTTATTCATTTGTGCAGATTTTTGCCCGTTTTCTTACAATATAAAAACAGTGCTTTCCTAAGCACTGTTTTCCCTGTCATTGCAGCTAAAATATTATAGTGTTGGTTCTGGAGAGGGTGTAGTCAGCCATGTGCTCTCTACATTATATGTGGAGTTGTCAGTCGCTTCTTTTCACCGGCCAGCAATGACTTTCACTTGGAGGTTCATGCTTCTCCCCCAAGTTTCACCCCCACTATGCAGCCACCCAACCAGTAGGAGTTACCATGAGAAGATCACTTGCCGTAGTCCTACTGGCAACACATGACCAAGCATCCCGCATGCCCTTTACTTACTTCCTGTTTTGAACATTTGCTTTAAGCAACCTCCATCATCATCCATTACCACTTCCATATTCAGCAGTTGTCAGGTACTCTATCTGTTACACTCCTTGTTTCTTCCACTAGCACCACTGTGGAGTGATTCCACCATTGCAGTTCCATTTGGCAGTGATGCACTTAAAAGAACACTCTTGATATGTAATGTTATAGTTGAAATAATCAGGGTTTGATAAAGACAACATGCAATTTGAGTAGAGAAGCCTTAATGAATGGAAACTACCGTGTTCTACTGTGAACTGATTGATGACAATCTCAGTGGCAATTATTTGGTACCACCTTGCATCAGTAGCTACTGCAGACATATAGCACTTATGTTGCACTTACCAGTGTGAAATGTGGTCCACAGGGAGGCCTGTGGGCCGGCCACTGCAAGGATAGGCATGAGCGTCTCCTTCAGATGTTCAGTAGTTAGGGATTCTGTTTTTTGGCAAGTGAAGGAAATGCGGAGCTTGAGAGTGACAGGGAGATTAAGTGCTGCGTCTCCAGTGATGTGAGCGTGAGACTTTTGAGATGAGAAAGGAGAGTTTAAAGACTATGGTGTCTTGATTCACCAGTCAATTTATGCCAGTCCTCGCCTATGGGCAGTAGCTCTGGATTGTGACTGGAAAATAATGAGATATTGTTTATGTGTATATAGAAGTTGCCAAAATGAGTTTCCTTTGCAGGGTGTCTGGGCTTACCTCTTGTGGGGACATGGTGATGAGCTGCTGCTGCTCGAACCATTTCTTTGTTTTAAAATGAGACCGTTGAGGTGGTCCTGTCACGTGATTAGCATGCCTCTTGGACACCTTTTTGTATATCCCTAAATGGATATATACCAGGTACCTCTAAACAGGAGGAGATGCCATACAGACTTAGAACACACTGGAGGGATTATATATCCAGTCTGGCCTGGGTACAACTCCAGGAACAGCTGGAAAGATGTGGATGGCAAGAACATGTGCTTGGCCTGCTGTCACTGCAAACTGGACCGGGAAACTGGATGTCTGAGCTAGTGTAGCTCGTGTTGGGTTTTCATATGCTTCATACTGTTCCAGCAGATTCTCACAAATGTCTCTGGATGTGGAATGTATTCACCCTGGATAATACCTAGGATGCACTGAATAAACTGTAAACCCAAAGAAACTAACAGCATAGAGACCACAGAGCCATGTAGAATCCAAAACCTGAATAAAGTCGGTTCTTCAACTTCATCATACAAAAATAAACATTGCCGGAAAATGTAGTCTCTGAACCCCAACTGAACAGGTCCCCAGTGTGAGTCAAGTCACAGTTATATAACAGAGCATAGTTGGTCAGTTACTGCTCTGTTGTTTTTGTCAAATTCTTTGCAGATGTTGGCCACAGTTTTCTTTCTCCATGAGTTCTTGACCTTGGTTGTTTGAATAGATTGTTTCCAAGCCACCAATGCAAAGCTCAGATTAAGACAGAAAGAACCAAACACCAGAGAACAACCAACAAACTTAAAGTGGTAGCAATTGCCTTCCTCAGAAAAGATCTCTAATCCCCTCCTCCCCCTTTCCCTTTCAGATATGTGCAGTGTGTTTGGAGGAATTCAAACAGAAAGACGAGCTGGGGATTTGTCCATGCAAACATGCCTTTCATAGGAAGTAAGTATAAGGCTTTGTTGACATTCATGAACACTAACACACACACACACACACACGGAGTCAAGGACACCAGGATCAGTACATATTTCCTTAACAAAGTAGTACATTTTCATGCATCCTCACTCAATCTTGGGCATTTTAATCCAAAGTGACAAAGAGAGTCAAACTTCTCAGAGAATAAAGTGAAGTTATTGTAAAGTCACTGCACGGATGGAGTGCATGTTTGTGACTTGCCAAAGAGCTCATAATTGTTTATTTTTGTACATAAAACTAAGGCTACACAGGACATGATGGATTGCTTGAGCCAACTTTATCACACACCTCCCCCCCGTGCCCTGACCATTTCAACTGAGTTGTTTATATCAGCATGACACCTCCCTTGGCCCAGTTCCCCCCCCCCCCAGTTTCAGCAAGAGTGGTCACCACTTACTGAAGCCACTGTATAAACACTCCATTTATTGTGTGCGCAAGTACAGCCACACTGTTTTTCAGAGAAAACAGACATTCCAAGCAGAGCGTTACCAAACTCATTCAGCGGTGAAGAGCCTGCTATACAAAAACACAAACTGCCAAAAGTAAGACAGAAGCATTACATTCATGAATAATGTATGATGTTTGCCTGTAGCCATGTACATTTAGTGTTCATGTCACACGCACTTTTGGAAGTCACTACTCAAGTTGGCTGGCTTTTGTTTAATAAATTTTTTGATGAACTTCCATCGACGGCTACATTACAGTTTCGGTCTCATGAACCTCACACTTTCTCACGCACAAACACAACGTTGAAGTAGGGCTGTAATTAACACTAATTTCATTAGTGATTAATCAAAACAGACTAAAGCAGCAACTCCTCACATTGTTAAAACTGGAATCAAAGCAGCTCTTTGGTTGTAAAATATTGACTAATCGGTTTATTGGCATATCGTTTCAGTTCTATATTAAAGTCGCTCCTAGATCAGAAAACTGTTGGGTGCAACTATAATATGCAGAACCAGCCTATTTCATTTAATAAAACGGCACAGCCCCTGCCTCTGTGTCAGTGATTGACAGTGCGGGCACCACAGCTGGAGAGCAGAGCGATCTCACAATGTGTTGCGTCACCTCATGTTTGACCTCATCCACTGAATTACTGTGGTTGTAGAATGTGAATGTCACACAAGAAAACATGTGTGAGCTGAGCATATTTAGCTGCGGTACGTGCATAACCACAACACTGACCCTGAATAGCTTCCTCCTCCTAACCCCTTTATTCAGTAGTCCTGTGAGAAAGCAGAGTGGAAGCTGTGCCATTTATGTGCCACTGAGGACTACAGGGACACACAGGACACCGACACCCAGCTAATAAGAGCTTAAATAAATCCCAGAAAATGTCATCTTTGACACACAATTAAAAGGAGGCTGTAAACGTTTGTAGTTTGCTTCTTCACAGAAAACAGAAGCTGTGGCCAGCTTGGTTTCTTGGCATTTACAGTGGATTCCTATAATGACAAGTTTTTATTGTGGGGCGATAAAAACTTAAACCAAAGAAAATCAAACCACTCACTCACTCCTGCAGTGTAAACCCCTCTCTGCTGTCCATCTGTACTCTGGCAGACATACTATGGCAAACATATCTTTGCCATTTCTTCACTGCAGTTTCTTCTTACTTATGAATCGACATACATGCCAATATAATATGTCTCTAAGCTCAGTTCATCTGTCTGTGTCCTTATTTAGAGGCTTGAATAGTGACTTTAAATAAGCTTTGAGAGTCAAACTAACCTAAGTTTACATTTCGTGTACCACTTCTCTGATCTCTGTCTTCCTTGCCTGAACCGTATGCCCACTGCTTTTTCTTTCTTCCAGGTGCCTCATTAAGTGGTTGGAGGTGAGGAAAGTGTGCCCGCTGTGCAACATGCCCGTCTTGCAGCTCGCCCAGCAGGCTGGCAGCACGGACCCCCCTGTGCCAATACAGCAGCCCCTGCCTGGGATCGAGAACCTGGTGTAGGGGACTCAAAGCGTCTCTTACAGTACACAACAAAAACACACAGTCACACATCCCATCACTCATACTCTCACCTGTACAGGTACACTTTGGTATGAGTCTGTGGACAGACGGAGAAACTGGAGTTACTGCGCAGATGACGCACAAGAAATGTGAATCTGCACCTCTCTCATCCTTGCATTTTGTTCACAAAGGGATTTCCTAATATCAGTTGGGACTGATAATCAACTGTTTTCATTTTTCTGGACAATGAAGAAGAGTTGATGTAGAAGAAGTTTCTCTCTTGGCCAAGATGTGGTCAGTAACTTTTTCACAACCAAAGCACTTTTCTGGGGACACCAGCTGAAGACCAGGAGAAATAAAAAATAAAAAAAGCCAAGAACTACAATACACTAAAATATATATTTCTTTTTTTTTTTAACAAGCACTTTATGAGAAGTCAAACATTAATTGCTTGTGATCGTAGTAGCAAAGGTCATGTTTTATATTTTATCATTAACTATTATTTCTGTGTACAGTACAAAGCTACATGGAGTTTTATTTTTAATTAGTAAACTTTGATTTTTAAACACAGAAACAAAAAGATCTAAAAAAGGGACAACAATACCTATGTTGGTAGATGTCAGGAAATTTGGACAATGCTTTGTGTTCTAATTGCACACACGTACACACACAAGAAATTAAGCTCAAAGCAACCTCGAGACTTTATGTCTGAATAAATGTGAAAGGTTTGAATGTGTTGAAACCCAGAGGTTTTCACAAGCCTACAGAATCTGTTCCCTTATCACCTGTTTCTTTCATTACAATGTGACTTGCTATTATCTTTTCTTTTTTATTATTATTCTGTCAATACAGGAAGCTGATAAAGTGAACAAATTTATGATTTCATTCAAGGAATTTACCAGGTAACATCCTCTATATGAGATTGCTGTTAGGCAAGCGCAGGTGTAGATACTGTCACCCCAGACATTACTCATGACGGTCAGAAAAGGTTTTCAGAGCCTCTCCAACTGAAAATCCAAGTTTCAGAGTAACTACCACAACTTCTGTGGTTATCTGAACCAGTAGTAGTATTTATTACCTGGTGCTTTATGTAAACCACTGTTTTACAGAACAAACACCAGTAATGAGGTCACATTAAACAAGGATCTACAAAAATATAACCTAAATGTTCCAGTCTTATTTTGCTCTGCTGCTGCTTCCTTTTATTTTATTGAAGCTGCGTGAATGTTACAGTGGCTTGCTTTAGTTTAAGGCAGACACTTCACAAAAACAAAACAACAAACATTGGATATTTATCGTTAACTAGCATCACATATCCTGCTAGAGACCAGGAGGAAGCAGGGCCTTCTATGCTGCATACACAGTTGCAGTTATGTTTGCTTCTACCCCCATAGATAATCTGTATTTATTTTTTTATTTATTATAATTTCTTGGTACAGCTGCATAGAGTGAACAAGTTAGCAGATTGACACCTGCATCAGAATCACTGCCCTCAGCATATCATCAGCATATCTTTTGGTCAAGATACACACGGCTTTGTAAAACACACACAAACACACACACACACACACACACCCACGCTGCCAGAGACTCAGTGGTCAGCAGGTTGTAATGAAGCAGCGTTTTCATTCACACACACATACAGACAGGGTAGTTGTGCTTTTTTGGCTGCAGTATTCTGGTGCTTTCGCTGTGCTCCCTCTTTCTGTACGGTACGGGGTGCTTTTTGTTTGGTGCCACATACAGTAACTCTGAGGCCTGCTGGCTTTTGTGGTCATTTTTTTTTGTCCTCATCCCGTTTTAGCTGCATTTGGTGAATGTGTTGTGAGCAAATGTGCTGATCTAAAATGGTGGCCAAAAAAAAAAAGCTTTGCTTCAGAGTGATGGACGTAGGATAATTGGAGATTGTCTTTTACCTGTGATATGTATTGTCAAATGACAAACATACATATATATATATTTGAAGGCCCCATATTTGATCCAAATGTAAACAAAGGAGTAATCCCACTTTATAAAGAATAGAAACTGCTATGACGACTAACACAATCACATTTTGACATTTGACCACATTTAAATCTAATTTTGCAGCATGTTGTGGTTCCCATTACTGATCGATAAACAACTACAACAGGCTTATATTTGGAATTTTGATTGGATTAGAATCACCCAAATCTAATTTCCATCTAACTCAAAGTGTATCTAAAACATCTTTTTGAATATACTTAAAAATAAAACGCACAAAACCAATTGATTGTGCCTTTTAACAACACAAAAATCCCAATTTGACTTTATTCTCAAACACCAAACATTATCATGGACAGACTTGCACAAGTTCCCAACACAAAAAGTGACCATGCATTTCACTATGACAGGAAAGCATTGTTACTCCGACCTCTGGTTAGAATGTTTCATCTCTGCTGAATGTCTGGCCATACCCCACAGTGATGACCTTTTGTGGTTGGGTCAGAGCATGCAGCAAGGTGAAAATGTAAAGTGTTAGATGAGAGGACAAGCAGGATGTGTATAGTGTGTTAGTCGTCATTCCATGCCCTTGACAAGGTCCAGTCCTCTGACATCAGTGCAGCACTGATTAATGCACACTGATGAGAAACTATTAACATGTTAAAGCAACTCCAATTCAAAGAAACATGTTGTCCACATTCACCTTATTTGAACAAAAACTGCCACAATTACAAAAGTGTATAATGGCAATATTACCTCTTCAGTATAACAGTATATTAATCATTAACTTCCGACCTTAACTTCCTGACTTTCTTCAGTATGTTTTGTGATGTACAGTATTTGAAGACATTCTCCTCCATACCTTTTATCACCGGACCTTCACTATGTAAACCATACATCGGCGAGTATTTCTGCTGCTGTCCCTAAACGACGACATATTTTGTAGCTTGGCGCTAATAACACAAGTCTTCAAGCTTTGTTCCTGCTAACGGCGTCTTGGAATGTAAGGTTTACGAGAGAAAGCAAAGAATGTGGGGAGATTTAATGTGAAAGCATGCTACTTTGCATAGTTAAATTGCCACTGACAATGTTGCCACATTGTTAAATGTATGTAGACGGTTAGTATCAGTAGTGGTGTATTTATACAGAAGGCGCACGCACGCACGTGCACACACACACACACACACACACACACACAAAAGCTCCTTCATATACAGTAAACTGAATGGCAGCTGAACACTTCCTGCCATGTGTCCATCTTAAGTGTTGTGTTCTTCTGTAAACACTTTGATCCTTTCCACCTGAACTTCTGTTTCCTGCCCGTGTGCCGTCCTATTCCCACTGAAAACAATGTGCCAACCCAAAACGAGCTGTTATGAATCAAAGTCCCAGCCAATAAGAAAGAGGCATCTGCATTTTGAAAAGAAAAGAGATAGGTGAGAACCTTTCTCAGATTATGGCCAAAAAAGAATGGAAATGGAGCCAGGCCTGAATATAGTAATAAATGGCTTGCTGTCACTGAAATCACCATTGACGTCAGTGCTGCTTCCGAGTTAACTCCATTATAAATAGACAAGACACAGTCAGATGAAATACGACAGTCAGGGACTCCGCTTTACATCAAACATTTACGAGATGAAAGCGGCTGAATAATGGCATCAGAAAGCCATTTAAATGGTTGTCCCTTCAGGACACGATGTTTGATGGCAGACAGTGTTCTGGCAAAATATGTCTCCTGTTTTTATTAAAAAACAAAAATAGAAAAATGTGGTACGTTTCCTCTATAGATGAGGGGTTTCATTATATTTCCAAGGCTGGTTTTAATGATCAGACCGTTTAGGATTTTGAATCTATCACTGCCTCCCTGAAGTGAACTTTGTTCTTGTTTGTATTGTGTGTTATTTATTCCTCTGTAGCTCTCGCAGTGCTCTTCCAACTCACAAATAACTTTCCCCTCTTTGTCCAAACAAACCCCTCCTACCTTTACCAGCGTACCTGAGCACCTCGCCTCCCACCCATACACCCTTTTTTGTTAACACTGATTATGTTTGTGGACTCTCACAGACATTGTTTGTAAAACTAAGAATTCTGCAGCAGAATATTTTTGGAGACAATTGCTGTACAGTATTTGTAAGCTCTATTTTTGTATATTGCTATTTTGAAGAAAATAATATGCATTTTTTTTCTTTTCTTGTTTATGCTAATTTCATGTTTATTCATTTTAAGAAAATGTTGCATGTGACTGACTTGAAATGTAAATAAAATTTCAAAATTTTGGAAAAGATTTTGGTGTTTTCCTTGCATGCACAGTCAAAAGTTATGTAATGCTTCATGTATACATTTGATGCTAAATTGCTATTTTCCTATCTAATACAAGATACAATAACGATTTGTTTTCCATATTCACTTATGGATCACAAATGTGCTCAGAAGTGTTGTGAATATTTATTTAAAACTGAAGGATTAGAAGTTGTAAAGTTGACCAGGTTGAATAATACCTCCACCTTGTGGTTAGATAGCGTTAGTTCAACCCTCAGTAAGACAATATTGACAAAACAGAGACATTTAGTGGGGATATTTAAGCCTTAAGTTGAAGAGTGGTAGTTTATCGAGAGATATACAGGTATACAGTACATCTTTGTAGTTCATCTGCTGATCCTTGGCACACCAACATCTCAAACCTTAGAGACTTACTAAATTACTATTGAAACGGAGCCTACAGTTAAAATTGTATGTAGCCTACACTGATAACAGTGTCAGGTTCAAGATAGACTAAAACAATCTTAATTGATGCAGCCGAAACAGAGCTATCTTGTTTTATTCCACGCTTTCTTCTTCCTTGCCAAAGCCTGGTGCCTACATTACACATATATCACAATGCAACTCGCCCGCCGACAGTTAGTTCGGAGATTCAGGTGTGTTAATCTAGTAGTGGCCTAAGCAGCCACACACAGAGGTCTGGTAAGTCCACTTCTCTTCAACTCCACACGTTAAAGGCTACAAGGTTTTCCACAATATTAGGCTCCTCCCTAAGCCCTGTAAACCGACGTATGTGTGTTAAATCAATGGAGTTCATCTTTAATTAATTTGGCTGTTCCCTTAAGGATCATTGACATGGTTCACTGACATACTGAACAGGTACTGTATGTTCAGTGAAACTGAACTGAACTGAAACTGAACAGGTACAGGACATGTCCTGTACCTGTTCAGTGAAATTGAACAGGTACAGCATGTCAGTACAGTTACAGGACATGTCATGAGTGTACAGGTACACTCCTGACTAAGGAGTGTCACATGACATGTCATGTGACAGAATGACAGAGTGACTGAAGTCAAAGTCTGAAGTAACTTTTTGGAGTACTGATTGGTTGCCAAGTTGTATTTAGTGCGTTTGTATATCTCATAACCACATTAGATGAGAAGCCAGTGTGAAAGATTGTCATGAGTCATTCTTTTAATGTGGGTGAGATCTGTTGTTTGAGACAATGTCACTTTGACTAATAGTCTCAGTCTTAACAAGTCATTTTGATGTATGTTGACACACCCAGGATACAGTTAAGGTCATTAGAAGCTTTTCTCGCCTTTCGGAACAACAAAACAGAAAGAAACCTAATGTTGAAAATGAGATTTTGTAATTACTGAGCGAGATGAAATATCAGTCTGAGAATGATAAATTCTTTGCAGACAGATAAGTATATGTCTCAAACAGATAATTTGCAGTCAGGATGGGCTCTATATTCAAAAGCCCAAAAGATTTTCGAGGTTTATTTTAAGAGTTAGTATCAACTTAAGTATTTGCTTCTTGTATTATTATTTGAAAATAACAAATACTGATCACTCTATCTTAAAAAGATCAGCAGTTACTTCTTAAAAACTCTAAATCATGGACATCACTTGATGGTAGATTATTTACATCATATTATATCAGATTAAATATATAATACAATTGACAGGACGACTGTTCACTTAAAAATTACTTTTAGGATTTTGAGAAACAGTTCAAAAGTTTTCCCCCCTGAAATTGAAAACACTGGTACAAGTTTTCTTGGATGAAGTTTGTGGAAATGTTTTTAAGTCATTTTGGCATTATTTTTAATGGAAGAAAACATCTGTGAACTGGGCAGAAGCCTAGAAAATCAGCAATCAAATGTTTCATGACAATAATATAATAATATTCAGACACAAACCAAGATATTCTGAGTTCCGGCATCTTTTATTAGCTTACAACATTTTCAACACACTGGATCATCTAGATTTTCTAAACCTATCAACATGGTTGTTGTGTTATTTTAACATAAATTACATACAACTGTGTGTGTAACAGTGAGAATGTTTTCTGAATAATGGATAAAGGCAACACAACCAAAGTTACACTGCAAAGAGGCATTTGTAGAGAACAACTCTGAAGTGACACACAACCAGACTGCACATGTACATGATCCCCAGATGTGCAGCAGCAGCAGTGTTGGTGGCAGTGGTGTTTTTCGTTGTCGCCACTGTTGCCGTGGTCACAACGGTCGTAGCGGCTGCAGTCGTACCTGCTGCAGTCGATGCTGCTGCAGTCGTCCCTGACTTCAAAATACTACTATTGGTTTACAAAGTACTACATAGTTTTGGCCCAAAATACATTTTAGATCTACTTCAGTGTTATGAACCTACCAGACCTTTTTAAGATCATCTGGATGTGGCCTTCTCACTGTTCCTCGTGTTAGAACTAAACAGGGGGAAGCAGCGATTAGTTTCTATGCCCTAATTATGTGGAATAAACTCCCAGAAAGCCTCAGGTCTGCCACATCAGTAAACTCTTTTAAATCAGGGCTGAAAACATTACTGTTTACTACAGCCTTTAATTCAGGAAGCTAATTTTCTGCACTGTAGCTTTTAAATTCTACATTTTATCTTTTAAAACTGCTTGTGTTTTTTCATTTATGATTAGTTTTAACTATTGCTTTCTTTTTATCCTTTTATCTTTTAAAACTGCCTTTATATATATATTCATTTCCTTTTGTTTGAATTATGATTATATAGTTCTAACTATTGCTTTTTTTT
>JAVQJD010071862.1:0-27832 GCA_036023655.1 Nannoperca australis | reverse complement strand
ACACTACTTTGCCAACTTTGTATATTAAAAAGTCAGTATTCTCATAGTACAATATATATATATATATATATATATAAACTCAGTGGCCACTTTATTATCTACACCTATACAATCTGATGCAAGCCAATCATTTACAAAGCTCATAATGCTACATTGTTGGTAATATTGTCGAAAACGTTTAAATTCAATGATATGTTTAGTACTGAGGTCATAGTTATTAAAGGTGGTGTTATACTGAAAAACATTATATTGAGAGGTGTTTACATTTTTTGTTACAGTTATTACATAAATGAGGAGATCAGAATATTAAAACACACCTCTCAGTATAATGCAGTCCAGTACAACATCAGCACTAACTGGAATAATGAACTGAACCAGTGGCATCATAAAAGTAGACTTCACAGCAGAATATTGGATAGTTTTAGACTGTACAGGTGTACCGAATGAAGTGGACACTGAGTGGATATAAAAAATAAAAACAAACAAACACAGAAAACACATTTACTGGTGTACTATATGGTATGTAGCCATGGACATAATTTCGGTTTAAAATAATGGACATTTGTTTGTGGTGCTCACGGCATTGAAAAATTACATTTTAAATAATCTACAGCTGACTTACCGCACCCATCCCATCAGAAGGGCTGAAGTACCTCTTCATTCACCTTCCCTTTGATGTGGCTTTATGATATTGTTCAATAGTATTTCATTGCAAAGAAAACACAGCGAACATAGCGGTCCTGGAATTGTCAATGTTTTTCCATTTGTTCATTAATCAGTCAAATTTGCATTCATACTTCTAAGTTTATTTATAAGTTACTTCATGCACGCTCAATTACAACACTAAACTGACTCAGGTTAGAGGAAAACTGTCCGTCTATGGTAGTTGATAGAGTTTACAGACTATTGTGACAATAAGTTCATTGAAGATCAGCATCACACCAGTTTGTTATCTCATTTGCGTGTGTGCGCAAGTGAGTGTGTATAATTTCCTCATGAATACAAATTTGTCGATCAAATCATAATTTCAATTTTCTCAAACTAGCTGAGCTACACGACCTTCACTACACTGATCTACATTCAGACACAATGTCTCTTTAATTCTGAATAATCCACTAAACACACTGTCAACAATTCTCATGGGGACTATTTCTTTTGAAAAAAAGAAATCTAATTATTAAAAACTGTGAGCACTACAAACTTAAAGCTATTCACCTCTGTTGTACCGCAGTCGCAGCAGGATACCTGAACAAATTCAAATTTAAACTACTGCAGCTACTAATTCCAGAGGTAAGTTAGAACAATTTGTATTGCCATTTGGGTTAAACCACCCTTTAAATCGAAAAAAGCAAAAGCCAGTGTTTGCAAAATGGGAGCATGACTGATGTCCATGTATGTCTTTTGTGAATGTTTGCCTTCATCCGTTGAGCCTTTAAACCAGTAACCACTCAGGTGACTTGTCTTCATCCCATCCTGTTCACGATAGAGTAAGTGTCCTGGGAGCGAGTGTGAGAGCTCAGTGGCTGCCAAAACACAACATAAACAGTGTTAGGTCAGTTACAAAGTTGTATAACTTCAGGAGAATGTGTGAAATGTGTGCATTAGTAAACTTGGTGAAGAAGTAGATTTTTAACCCTTGTGTGGTGTTCGGGTCTGGGGCCCGTTTTTTATGTTTACTAAAAGAATAATTATGCAATTAATTATTTTTTCAACCTCAGACTCATTGGCCTTGGCTCATTTTCTGTGAAGAACATATAAACGAACACATTTTTTATGAATACACTCTGTACACCCCCCTACACATTTATATTACATATGTGGTGTTCGGGTCCACTGGACCTGAGGGTAATGAAAGTGTGGAAAGTAGGTGCTGTGTACTTTCACTCTGTCCTCCTCCTACCTGGGCCTGCTGTTAGTGTGTGTGTGTTCCTGCTTTTATCACACAAGGTTGCAACACTGTTATATTTCAAGCATCGACACCTGTCGGCAGGAACTACCTTTCCCGCACATTTTACCTTCTGTCTTGCGGGAACGTTTCTAGATTTTGTGTGGACTCAAGATGGACAGGAAGACACAGTATACATGCATCAAGTGCAAGAAATACATATGCAACACACACACACGCAGTAAAGCTCTGCCCCTCTTGTGTTGGATAGGCTGGCATGAACAGGCTGTGTGTTGATGTTGTGTAGACTGGACATGGCATGGATACTGTATCTGTTCAATGGGGTGCTGTGTAGACGTTTGTGTTCAATTTCTAATTAAGTTTTAGGAAATATATATCAGTAGTGATGAAAAACCTTGTTTCATTTATATTTGTTCAAGTTAAACATGTTTTTTCCATCCATATCTTAATTATAATAGATTTTTCTCTTTTTGTAAATTTGATCACAAGAAACGAATGGCATCCTTATTCATAAATGTGATTAACAGAGATATTTATAATATATGCTGTCTATATTGCTGGTTATTGGGATAAAGTGAACATCTATTAAGTATTTTTACATACATTGTTATGGCTGTATTGATTTAAAAACCCAATAATGCGGTGGGTTCACCAGACCCGGGAACATTGGCTGAGTAATAACAACATGAACACCACACAAGGGTTAAATAAAATTATTTTGACTTACCGAAGGAACAGTTTGACATTTTGGGAAATATGCTTTTTTGCTGAGACTTGGATGAGAAGATTTTACGATGGGTTTCGTGCTGGACTATTTCTTGGTCTTGGACAACGTAACGTTTTCAGACTTTGCTTCTTGTACGGTTTAAACAAACTATATGTAACATGTTGATTAATGAGCTATAGAGGTGCTGGTAGGCTGACTTTTATTAAACCTTTGGACAGAGCCAGGCTAGCTGTTCCCCCGCTTCCATTCTTTTCCACTGTTTTAGCTAAGCCAACTATTTGTAGCTTAGCTGTAGTATCAATCTTCTCATGTAAGTCTCAGAAACAGAGTGAATAAGTGTATTTCCCAAACTGTAAAATAAAAAATGAATAGATAAACCCACCGACTCTTATTTTGACTCTAATTCTATTTTTATGATTATTTTGCATGATGCATCATTTATATACAATATCTACCTCATAGTCAGGAGATGGGACAGGTGGAGCTCGGCCTCCTGACCTAGCAGGTGCTAAAAGACAATGACAGAAATATGTGCAATCAATAACTTGTGCTATCAGACTTACTTCCTTAACTGGATGCTTTGTGGTTGACTATGAATGCATACAGACAAATTAAAAGTCCACATCCTGGCAGTTTAACACTTTAAATACTTAGGATATACATAAATAGGATTTGCAAGAGCTGCATCAGCTGCACGAGTGGAGGTACAATCGTATTTCACAACTGCAGATAAGTGTAAAAATCAGCATGTATCAACATTAAAAGAGGCATGCAGTCCAAGGGGCATTAGGTCCCCTTTTAAACAGATATGTAAAGTAGTGTAATGCTGTGTTCTTTTGGGATCTGCGTGCTTCTTACCTTTGGAAGCGTTTGTAAGTCCAGCTGAGATTTTATTCTTGGTGCACCTATAGATAATCATCATCACAAATGCTGTTCCAAGCACGTCCACAACGATGGCCAGCCCAAACAAATACGCGTCCAGCTCATAACAGTTCTTACACACTGGAGGACAAAGAACAGCAGTTCAACAAGTGAAAGCACAGTACAGACGGCTAACACAGATGGCACATCATAAGAAAGGACGATTTTCTACTCACCCTTTCCTTGCACGTAGAAATAATATTTTGCCACTGTAGAACCAGAAGAATATTGACAGTAGTAAAGGCCTTTCTTGGTATTTTCATATTTTAGTTCATATGTTTGTGATGTTTGTAATGCTTTGTCTTCTCCTTTCTTGTACCAGTCCCCTGCTGCTGGACAGGTCATTGTGAATTCTTCCCCCCAGAATGTTACTCCTCCTTAAAACACATGAACAGATATTAAGTTACTTCAGTGTACTTGCTTTAGGTCGTCATTTGATTAAGAACGTTCTTCCTCGTTGCTTTTCGGGGAGAATCAGAGAGCTGAGATGGGTTTCCAAGATTCAACTCATCCTTTGTACATCGGAGTCGGATGATTGTTCCTTGTGTTACTATGTATTACATCATGTCAATGTCTTATAACTAGAGAGATTAAAACATTTTCAGCCCACAATAAATAATAAACATACAGTCAGTGATCAAGTGGTATACTACAATACCAAAAAGAGTACACAGTAAAGTGGGGTGAATCATTCGGAAAAATGCATAACTTTTCAACACAGCAGTTAGAGCAGCTAAAGTGTAAAAATTACAACAAACATATGACTTTAAAAAATGAAGTAAAATAAAATACAATACAACCTTTACCATCATCAGCCTTCACTGTAGCTATGAACAAGAGGAGGACGGCGAGCGCGGCCTGAACACCCATGCTGTTCATTTTCTTAAGATGAGCTCTGGTTCTTTGCACCGTGTTTCTAAAGCTTTCCACTCCACAGATCAGAATTGTGAACGTATCCACTACAAGATATAGAAAGCATCAAGCTGCCTCTGCAATGAGACAAAAAGATTCAAACAAGCAGACTTGCTGATTCTCTTTCTGACTCTCTCTCTTTCTGTAACACACACACACACACACACACACACACGGGTAGACACGTTGCACCCCACAGGAAGTGTTTTTTCAAGATGAATTCACAGGTTAAACCTCAAGATAACCGAATGAGTATAGCATATAGAAATATATTTATTCTTATTGATATAGAATTTGATTCCTGATTGATTTTCAAAAACATTAAAAAGAAAAGCCACACTGAGTGAATATTTGTATTATGTATTTATGATTGTGTTTTATGTTCTTTTTTGCATCATGCTTTCATATTCAAATGTATCTTGTATTATTCTACATGTACTTAGATCTCTCTCGAAAATGACATCTTAATCTCAATGGGACGATTAAATAAAGGCTATACACAAACTGCATCGACAAAACAGTTAGAATGAGATACTAGTCAATATGAATGTAATGCTCATTTGTAGTGGTAAAAGTCACCATGATACATATAAACTACTCCCTCTGTGTAAATACTTGCTCTCTGTCATGCTGTGAATATTTGATGGTAGTAAATGTACTTGATACATTTTATCAGTGCACTGTGGAGTCAGTCAGAACTTTATGACTAAATGATATGATTGGTAACAACGTTTATGGCTCTCTTTTGTAGTGTTACAGTCAAATGTGTTTATATGAGTTTTATATGCATTTCCCCATATCTCTACACAGTAGTATACGCTAGGTGATGTATGGATCAATAACTGAGAATAATACATAATACATTCTGACACAACAGATGCTTGTCTTTGTACAGTAATTAACCCTAACTCAGTAAGTGATTTAGATTTTTTCCAATATAATGTCTATAAACAGCTAATAGAGTTTATGGTATGTTAAAGTCGTACCAAATGCTAACTGCTCGTTTTACTTCTTCCTTAGTAAGATTTTTTATTTCACTTATTCACTTCATGTCGCAGCTCATGAAGTGTACATATGTGTTTGCAAGTTATAAAGCTGTTCAATGTCATTTTTATACACCTTTGTGGAGTCAATGTAACAGTAAATGTACTTATCAAGGTTGAGAAGTGAATACTCAGACCTCTCTGATCGCTTGTGTTCATCAAAGTGCAGCTCTGCCCCCAAGTGGTTCAAACCAGCAACCAGTCAGTTGCATATGAAACTGTACAGCTCACAGCTGGTCCCCGTGAGAGAGGCGAACCACTGAAATTCATAGCCCAGGGTTTGTTTTTACAGTGAAGACAGAACGGTCCAATCAGCGTCACCTTTGTGCTTTTGAAGCTGTTGTTAACAGATTTACTGGGTTATTGTTACAATTGTTTCCCTGCTAAAGTGAACTCACTTCATTGAGTTCTCTGATGTAAATTAGACTTTTTAAGTTAATTTGATGAATAAAGTCAAAACATTAAAATGTATACAATTTGACCCAGGAGGTCTCGCGGTGATAAACACGTCCATATCAATACCACGTCATGGCACGTGAAGTCAGAACACGTCACGTCATCCAGCGCACAGCATGGCTATATGTTTCATGTTGTTTAATTGTGTCATGATTCATCAGATCATATGGCGTTAGATCATCATTGGATTATACAGTACATGGTCTCTGCATACACTGCCTATACAAACAGGCCTTCTAATGATCTGTCCTGAACATGTGTTTGCGCAACAGCTTTGGTGTGGATCCGCTCATGTCAGGAGAAACAGGTTGGGTGGCCGTCAAGAATTTGCCGGCTCGTGGGTTTAACATGTGTGTGAGAGAGAAGAAAAAGGCAGCGAGGAGAGTCGATGACTTTGTTACTCCGCCCGAAAATGTGGTGGGAGGGTGCTGAAAAAAAATGTGCGAGGAGAGCAGCGAGTTGGGACGCGTCTTTGGAGAGATACGGTGGAGGAGAGGACACGTTGTAACTCCATGTTTTCATCCCCCTGGAAAAAGGTTTCCACAGAAGTCTCGGTCGAGTTTTCAGTGGGCGGAGGAGTCTCAGTGGGTTAGTTGACTCCCGGTCTCTTGGTCTTCGGACAGCCTGCAGTCCATCCAATGTGCGCAAAAGGGCTCTATTTTCTCACCGTCCTGTCCGGACTTGCAGCTTCAGGTGAGACCCCGGTTCAGTGTGAGGGGATTACCCTAGTGAAAAGATGATTTTAAATTCATGTGATGGGGTGTTGTTCATCACTTTATTCGGTCTGGGCAATATACAGCCTAGTGTGATTT
This sequence comes from Nannoperca australis, assembly GCA_036023655.1. Classification (NCBI taxonomy): domain Eukaryota; kingdom Metazoa; phylum Chordata; class Actinopteri; order Centrarchiformes; family Percichthyidae; genus Nannoperca; species Nannoperca australis. Next base: position 21,055 of record JAVQJD010071862.1, on the reverse strand, counting down.
ATTTTGATTTTTTCAGATTTTTTTTAAAGTCAACCAATAACACATTGTTTTGATAGTTATATGTTCACCATATGATAAGTGGCCTATATATAAGTAAATTCTCCAACAACTAAACAAATGAAATTGCCTACAGTGGCCTGTAAACTAGCCTGTAACTGCTTGGCTGTGTATTTTGGAATCTGTGTTTTCAAAAAGTTTACATTGGCAGTATTTTTTTCAAATTTGTTTCTAAGACATACCAGGACGACCCTTTAGGAACTCTCCCGACAATCGAGGTTCAAAATAAAAGAGAAAACCCTGATTCTCTTTCCATTTGTGAAAGCTCCGCAGGGACCCCTAACCTCCATCTCTGAGCGCCCTTCGTGCGTCATTGGAAAGTGGAAAACTTTTCACTGTGGCACCGCTGAAGAATTCCTGTAAGAATTCCTGTAAAAACTAAAAAAAGACAGCCACTTCTGACAACATAATGGCTTTACAGTATTTACCGGTATCAAATCCTGGTCGTATTGTGTTTTGGTTTTACGCAGCCGCTCTCATTTCCTACCCATTAATGTGCATCCGTGCTTACGTTCACAGAGACTGTGAAGTGGCCCGCTGGACGCAGATAAGTCCACCTGCTTCCCGTGCATGGGGGTCCAGGATGTGTTAGTTGGAACATAACAGCAGATACACATACCTATGGAAATAAACACTGATAGGCGAGATCCGATTGTTATTGCTACTCACAACCAAATGTTGTAATGACACGGCTAATGGCAAATAATTTAATATCACAGACTGGTGTATCATTGGCAATTCATTCAGCAGATGCCAGGTTATTTAACCTTGAAGTAATCTGTGGCCATCCTAGTTAAGTGGATTATATTGATTGAATGTGTCCATCCACTGCCAAAGCACCATGTAGGGATTCACTATAGTAGCAAGCAGCTTATGTTTACATGGAACATGTGCCTGCTGATCAACCATAACATAGTGACAGGCTGACACAGACAGAGCAGGAGGATGACTAAATATACTGTGTGGATATGGATGGACAGATAACCAAATAACAGCATGAGGATGAAGAAAGGCATGTTGGAACTGATTACAGCATGTCTGTTAATGCTGCAGTCATTTCCATTGCCTTTGGCTTTATTGTGTTGACAAAACGTCATGGCATGGCATAATTAAACAAGCCAGCAGACCCATCTCATTTTCATGAGAAAAGGTATAATATGGTATGAAATTGCAATTATGCGTGCACAATGATTCACATTCATTCCTCTCTCTTCCCCATCCCTCCTCCCTGCAGGTAGATGGATACACTGTGACAGTAGTAAAACAGCACACAGCTAACACATTTACCCATCAGCCCTCCACTGTTTTGACACGCATTGCACTAATCAAAGACAATATTAATTTGCAGACTTGCTGCTAAGAGCCTATTGTACAGGGGATATGATATAGATCAAACAGAATAACATAATCACAGTAAGTGTTGCAGTGGTGAAAATCACTATCCTGCTTTGTGTATTTTTTTAAGTGTGTTTGGCAGGGGTTTGTAAGAAATACTATAAATCATAACTTGTGTCAAGATAGTTTTTGGAGCAATGGTTTTGCTTTTCACAACACCAGAATGGAATTGCTTTGTAGAGCAGATGTGATCATTACAACATTTGGCCTTTTGTTTTTTATTTGTGTGGTGAATGCAGGATCGGTGAAAGGCTTGTGTGTTTCATGAGTCTCATGGAGATGAAGTCCAGCACAGTAAAACACCACAAAAGGAGAACATCTGGTCTCATCGAAAAACATATCAAATTTCACCCTAAAATGTTAATGGACTTTTTAAAATAGTTGAAACCATGCTTTGTGTATGTATCAAGTACAGTTCACACAAAGACTCAAAAAACAACCTGTAATCTTCTGCTGAGATAATACTAGATTTTGATAAAGGTCCAAAATATTATAAAACAATGCATATATAAGTGGTGCAAATTTGCAATTCATCAAATTAGCAAAAATAATAGCCACCAGAGACTACGCACGTACATAGGTGTAAGTCACATTTGTTTTTGTATGTTTTTATGCTTGCTGCACAAATTGCCCACTTGGGACAAATAATACATTGTACTGAATTTAATTGAATTCTATTTGGACTTTTAAAAAAAGTTAATCAGTAAATTAATGTGAAAGAAATAGCTCTTTGCTGGTGTTTACTAACAGTTGTGTGGTCTGGTCCATTTCCTCCCAAACCTCATGCTGTTCTCTTGTTTTGAGCTGTTGAATAATGTAAAACATAAAAGTGATCACTTGGCAAAATCTCGATTTTGAAGTAAAGAAAACCACAGAATCTGCATGCTCTGCATCTGTTGTGAAAGATAATGACATAGCAGTGGCTGTTTACATTGAAACATACTTTCTCCTTGTTTCTAACCACTTGGATTCAAAACCGGCAAAATAACAACTCAGCCACACACTGTGACTGGATAATTAGAAAAGGAAACATACTGAAAACAAATGCCCAATTAGTTTAACAACTTAGACTAGATTACTCTCATTTCTCCTCTCTCCTGCCCAAACACACGCAGGCGGCTCAAAGTCTTTTCCTAACATTTTGTGATCTCCTGCTGTTGATGATCTTTATTGTTATTGTGTTTGTGCTTTACTTTAATTTCTCTTTTCTTCCACTAACATTTCTTCTTCACCCAGAAGCCTGAAATGCTCACAGGCTGACGTGTGCCAACCTGTCCAGAATTACAGGTTTAGCACACACATGAACACACACATGAACAAATGGCTCGTTGCTGACTGCAAACAGCGTGCCAGGTGCTTACACTGCTTGTTTAGGATTCAGCTGAACCCTGTCAGGTTTACAGTAGACGAGCAGCCTCTCGCATGTGTTACTGGGATATAACAGTTATCTCTCTGCCGCGGTGTCTCTAATCTCACCACAATAATAGGTCACTATAACAAAGCCATGCTGCAGTTTTTGACATGCTGTACTGTGTTGACATACCTAGAAGGACGTCTGGCCTATCTGTTGGGTTGAGGGGATTGCCTAGGGGTGTGTAGAGCTGAAAATGATACATTCATATGCAAGAACACACCGATTCCCAACACAGATGGCTTGAGTCGCATCTGTGAAGTGTTTGAGTGTGACGGCAAGGAACTCCTTGTGTAATGCTTAAAAATCCTCGGCTCCAAGTGTAAACAGGGATTTGAAAAATAAATTTCAAACTGAACTGCAAGTGTATGTGTTTGCAGGTTCGTCTGAGGTTTAAGTGTCTGTGCACACACACATACAAACGGCCATCTGAATTTGTGCAAATGCATACTTGTGAGCATTTGTTTCAGTTTGCGTAGTCACATTCTTACATCTTCTGTTGGCCGGTCACTCGTTCCAAAAAACGGTTTAGAGTTACGGTAAACAAGAAGAACTTCCAGTTAAAGCAACCTTCACTAGGTTGACGGCATATGGACTAAATCCACTGTTTACACAGAATATCAGCAGTTCTTTCTGAGTCACCTGATCTGCAGAAAGCCAACCGGAAATTTAACATCAGTTGACATTAGTTAAATATTTGTGATCAAATGTCATGATGATAGAATGTGTCAGGCTGGGAAAGTATCTGAGTTTTGTATGTACTCCAGAATATCCAGCTATCGTTGTTTAAAACGCTGGCTAATAGAAGTGAACTGCTTATTGGCAAAGTAGCAGCTACTTATCTGGTTTTGCACACTAATTATCTGCCACTGTACTCTGCAATTTAAATGAATGTGTGTAAGCAATTGTACTCTGAGTGTTCCCTCCTCCTGTCCTTCATTTCTGTTGAAGCCAGTGTGACTGACATATAGAGTCCATTTCTGGTATCAGTGTGCGTTCATGCTACCTCTAACACATCAGAAAAAATAGCATGGCAGTCCAATACCACGCTAGTTTAAATCCTTTCTTATATACAGTAGTTACATTTTCATAAGAATGTTCACCATTAATGTAGCAGGGGTTGAGATATCCTGACTAGGTAAAGGTAAATATTGGAGAGTGGATTCGACATCCTCCAAAATAGTAAATATCCATGTCTTCTAACTTTCATCCCGAGGTTTGTAACATAGGCTTGCTGTTATAAATGGGTCTTAAAGTTTAAGATGTTATCAGGATTATTTTTTTACACTTTAAAGCGAGACTATGCATCTTTTCCTGAAGGCTGCAACTGTGGCAACAAATTACAATTACAGGATGAAGCTAAAATGCTAACACAGACTCTGCATTTAAAAAAAGCAGCAGAAGCAGGAGCGTCAGTGCTCTGTCTCTGGCAACACAGGATGCATTCAGGCATAGTATTGAGTGTAGGTCACCCGCATTTTGGCAGCACTCTATCATACAATAGACTTGAGGCATCATATGTGCTTTGTTTTGCGTTTACACGCGTATAGTGCAAATGCAAGTTTTTATGCTGCCATAGACGTGTGTCAGTTCCATCGGACGCATGTGAGACGGATGACACACATTTAGTGTATAGAACAGAACAGGGATATGTTTAATTACTTATTAATTAATTTATGAACTTATCACCTGTAAGAGGAAAATGTGTTGTTTTAATTCATTTAATGAATTAAACATATGGATCCAAATCAACACAACATAAAACAAATGCGGAGTAGTACTTGTTGTGATGTGTAAACTGAACTTCATTTGTAGAATTGTGGTTTCTGATTTGTGTAAACAGTATATTGTCATTTGCTGATCTATTCATCTGCTCAGGAGCAGAGGTGGAAGCCACAGTGGGGCTGGATTTACTCTGACTCATACCACTGTAGGACACTAAACATATGGCTAGTCATTAACTCTGTAGTAAACATGTGACACTAAGGATGTCTTTTGAGTGTTGGACCTTCCTTCCAACAGAAGCCTGTGGGTGTGTTGAATCAAAACGTACGCATTGGTACCCCCCTTCAGGAGTTTGTAATCCCAGGAGAAGTTGTTGAGTCAGCTGCGTGGTGGGAGTGGAAGAGGTTTGATGGATTAAACTCTTATCCTCACTCACCCACTACACGTTTCCTCTGGATACTGCCGCCTGATGAATTGCAATTGGCCTGGAGGAAGCAGGGGGGACGGCGGCGGGTGGTGGTGGAGAGGAATAAAGAGTTAGATAAAGAGATTGATGCATGGTCTGTGTTTGGACTGATCTTTAGAGTGTATTCAAACACATTTGTGTAGTTTTCAGAGTTTTTAGAGTTCATACATCTGTAGGCTTAAAAGCGGACTAAGAATAGTAAACGCATTATCAAAATCAATTTGTGATCACAGTTTTTATTTCATTAAAAGCAAAGACTGATTCCCAATAAATCAAGTTAATGAAAGATTTGAGATTTGCTGTTCCAAACACACGGTGTCTGGTACATCTCTCTGGTACTAATACATTTTATATCTCAGCTTTATTTGGAGTATTAGGCATGAGCAAGTATAGTCACCATGGATGAAAGAAAACAGCGCCACCTGCACAAACTCAAACTCACCAGCCAAGGAAAGTCCTGCCCAGAGAGCCCACAGAGAGCTACTGGGTGGTATGTGCATGTGTTTACACTTATCGTACTTTACATTGCCACAACTATGTGGATGCCTAAATGGTATCACCTATATGTGATATTTGCACATCATTCCAAAAACCATGTGCATAAATCTACTGCTTTAACAGCCTTCACTCCTCTGGGAAGGCTCCCAATCAAACGCAGGAGCGTCACTGAGGTTGCCCACTGATGTTGGACAATAAGGCCTGGCTCGCAGTCTGCGTTCCAGTTCATCCCAAAGGTGGATGGGGATGGATGGGGTTGAGGTCAGGGCTCTATTCAGGCCAGCCAAGTTCTTCTAGACCACTTGGGGAAACCATTATTTTTTTATTTTTATGAAACTGGCTTTGTGCACTGGGGCATTATCGTGTTGAAACAGGAAAAGACCGTCCCTAAACTGTTGATATAAGCACACTATTGTCTTAATATTGTGTTGTGCTGTAGCGTGAATATTTCCTTTAACTAGAACTAAGGGGCCCAATCCATGAAAACAGCCCCAGAACAAAAGTACAAAAAAGTACAGGGACATAGCTTTAGACTCTGACTGACTCTTTAGACTAGAGGAAATGTACTGCACAGTATGTTACACACATTTGTGTCCATTTCAGGGGTTTCCTCCCATTTCACCACTCAACAATCACTCTCTCCCTCAACTCTGTGTCCTCCTCTGCGAACACACTGTTATCTGAACCTGCTATTCCCAGCCCTGAGTCCAGCCCTGCATGAAAGACAGGCCTTGTTTAAAAAAAGAGAAAACTAACCTAGGCTTGTGAAACCTCTCACAAAGGAGAGAAGAGGCTCTTTGTAATCCACTGAGCCCATTGTGTGTTTGGTCTTGTCCTAAGTGTTTCCTCCAAAAGCGGTGCAGCAAAGAATCAGGTTTCCTCTGGTGGTCCCTTTGTTTCTGAGCCATAATGAAGAGAGAAAAGGCACAAACACACACAGACTAGGAAATAATGTAATGAAACCAATTTCCTGATTTAGAGAGTCGTGTCAACGGCTTGATTTCTCCAGCAGTGTTTCCTCCCCTCTCTTAAAGTCCAAGAAGACTTAACATCCTCTTTGCAAATGGAAAAACCAGGTCTACAGTGTATACTGTAAAAGAAACAGCTCTTCAACAGTGATTGGTAACTGTGTGGTATCCCCATGGTGCTCCCCATCATGCACTATCCGATCATAAAAACAGCTCTGCTCCCTCTGCTTTCCCTTTGCTGTTTTTAAATCTACATATTTAAATCTACAACTACATCAACATTCACTCTGTGGATTGTTTTTAAGATATTTAAAGAACACATATTTAAAATACCAGCGAATGTTTGCTGAGTAGTTATCACTCAAGTTCAATATGCTGAACATGCCTCTCTGCAGTGTGAAACACACCCAGGATGACCTGAAAAGGCTAAAGCTTTGGAAAAGCCAACCGTGGTAACGCTATCTAAGTAGCAAATCTGATGAGACAGTTCTGTTTGTTTGTTTTTTGAGTATCTTAAAAAATTGAGGGATTTTACTGAATTCTAGTGGAAAGTTAGGTCATGGTCCAATGGGGTTTTGGTGCAGAACATGTATCAGAGCATTGTTGTCCAGACTTGGCGGGCTTTTCTAATGTAAGCTGCTAATGTTAGCATGTTCGGCTAACTAGCTTACTGCATACAGATGTAATAGAGCACAACGTCTAAGGCCAAAGAGCATATCATGAACGGATTTGAATTTTACAGGTTATGTTAATAAATGCCCTGTTCACAGTAACATATCCACAGTTTAGTTTATCCACACTTTGTGGAAGCTGATCTTGGTTGCTGTTAGAGCTATAGTTAGCAGCTTGTTACTTGTTACCTGAGATAGCCAGGCACATTTGTTAGTCCTCACCTTGAAGCCTTTTCTCTTGTAATATTAAAAGTGAAAACATACTGTTTGAAAATTTGAACAATAAAACATAATCAATCCATGGCCCTGCTTGTCCAAGTATATATGTTAAGCAGCCAAATGGGATTATGTTGGAATGAAATTATTTTACTTGTTAAGTAGCTCTACTTTAATTTGTTATTTTTTTTCGAGATGGATCATCAACTGGGGAAGATGATTACTTTTTAGACCTGTTAGTTTAAACGTAAATCTTTTAGCACAATATCAAGTGCATAATCAAGACTTTTGTGCAGGGGTTCTTGTTTTAAAACAAGACAGCTGGAAATATTTCAAATATCACTGTCACTGTTCTCAGTATAAACTGCATTATGTACTGTGTGAGAATGGCTTGGCGTAGCGACAGTACCTAAGGGGGGTGTGGCTTAGTGAACAGTAGATTCGGATCATTACCAAAAAAAGAAAAACAAAATTCAGCTCTAGCAGAATAAAAATGACCTCTGCCATTTCTTCTGCATAGATAAACGTGTATCTGGCAATGTGATAGTAAAGACACTATAAAGCATGGCAGAGGTTATGCAGTTTTAAACCTGCCTGCGCTCTTTGACATTGGATGAAACATTATATGGGCATGTCAAACACTACATGACATTTTTTCTGCCTCTCTAGGAGGCTTTTATCCAATCTTGGAATGACTGCCAAGCCAAGCAAACCTAATCACACTCGAGTGGGCTTGGTTGAAAGTATTTTCCAGACATACCAGTGCCATTTGTAGCAAATGTTGACAAGTAGAATGAAGTGCATTAAATGTTCATTTCAACCAAGTTCATTTCATTCTGATATATTGGGACATATTGACAGATATTATAGACTAATGCCAACACTGGTACATCTAATGGAGAATGTGTGTGTGTGTGTGTGTGTGTGTGTGTGTTGTGGACTTGCCAACAGTGAGGCCCCAGAAAAACTGACACACACACACACACACACACACACACACACACACACACACACTCTCACATACAAAATATTCTGTGACCTATTCCAGTTATTCCTCGTTCTGCTTATCTGTTAGAAAATAGAAACATCTGGAGTTTACTTTGCCAAAAATACACTCACATGCACGCACGCACACAGTTTCTCCAGAAGTGTGTGCTAGAGATAAGATGCTGACCTGAGGTAAAATCCCATGTGAGTGAGTCTTTAATTGTTGCTGTAGTTTTAAGTTTAAGCAATCAGGCAGTGTCAGCACACTTTCACACAAAGCCTTTTAAATTTCCAGTGAAGAGTGTAATGGATCCCCTTCACATGTTTCACAGAATTTAATAACATTAATGAGGGAAATATGGAGTAGAGACACAATCTCAATGAAGCCTGGGATGAAGTTTTATTTCTATACTTTATGTGATCTAAAGTTAATTCAAAAATATGTTATTTTCTTCTTGTTCTGACTCAGAAGTACCCTGCTGCCAGCTTGGCAGACCTCAGCATAGAGACACAGTATTTTAAATCCTTTGAATCATTTTAATTAATTACTACTACCTGTCTCATGATTATGAAAGATATACTGTAAGCTTGCAAGAAAATTCATACTAATAGTTTTTTTTCTTTTTGGATAAAATGTGTAGTTTTTAAACTACTATTAACAGCCTTGTCTTACATTGTTCTGCAAATATTCTTCAAGAAAACTAAAGCATGCCAAAGAATGTCTGCAATATTTGAAACATGATGACTGAATTAATATATTTGTCTGCACTCTGGCCCTGGTCTCCTCTGTACGGTTCATAACTCAGTCTTAATAAGCCGTGAAAGCCCTCTCTCTCTCTCTGTCTCTGGACACTGGGAGTGGTCAGCACTGGCCCGGCAGGATGTTCAGACATAAACAAGTGAGCGACTTAGACTGGACATAGAGACATGCTGGAGTAGAAAAATGAAGCAAACATGCAAGCAAACAAACAGTTTTATCTCATCTTGTCCTTAAAGTATGCAATTGTGTAGAATACATTTTTCATCATTGTGTTATCTTCTAGCTCCATCCATTCAGCACTCACTCACTTCACTCACTCAATCATCCTGCTCTTGTCCATCACTTAAGCTCACTCTCTAATTTCTACTTATTTATATCTCTTCTCTCTTTCTCTAATTGAGGTAAATTAGGTAAATTTGGCGCTCTTAATGTCATTGTCCATGTAATGGCATGCATCCTCCTCAGGAATTAGTGCCTGGTAATGACCAATTAAATAATGATCATGCACTTTGCCACAGGGACAGATAAATACTGAAATCGAGGCACTTTACATAGCCCTAACTGTTCTGCTAATATCCATTTGCCTTCAAAAAAGCCTAATTAACCTTAATTTTTAATCAGCTCACCTTGCGTCAAAGGATGGCCCACTTGAAAGCGTTTTACTTTATTGTTGTTGAATGGAGATTAGCAACACTTACTTAAATTCATGTACTGTAAATACATTGATTAAGGGGAGAAATTTGAAATGAGGTGTTAAGGCCTGGAGGACCTGCTTTATGCAGTATGAAGCATGATGAAGCATGATTAATTATTGCAGCATAAGCTCTTAAACAATTTGGAAGAGAAGGATGGGTATTGAACTATATTGCTTTGGACTAAATGCTAATGCCCAATAATGTTACCATGTTCACTGTCTTGATTTAGCATATTATATATATATTATTATATTTAGCTTGATAACTTTTGATGCCATTTTGCTGATAACTCAGGCTGAAGGGGATGTCATCAGTTTTGCAGGTATTTGGTCATAAACCAATGTACAGGACGTGCACGTGCATGCCCAGTACACATTAATGAGCATGTGATAGGTGTTTTCAGGCGTGTGGTATGGACGGAGATTGATAAAACGCTCCTGTGTAGTCCACGGAGATTGTTTTAAAACAAAACCTTAATAGCAACACATCCAATAGTTGTTTTTGTATTTCAGTATGGACCAAAGTGGTGACCCACGCTGCTAGCATGGCTGAAAACAGAAAACCATGTGTTCCTAGTTTGAAATGAGGCAATTTTGCTTGTTAACAGGAGTGGTAGTCATTTCTGTGACACATGCAATTGAATATACAACACTTTCTGCACCCACTCATCCTCCATTCCCCCTCTTTGTCAACCTTCAAATGGAATAGGGAATAGGAGATATTTAACCGGATGGCTTTGACACTTCTGCTGAGCTTCGACACACATACACACAGTTGCAGTGGAGCCAAAGAGGGAGTCATTACTGGCTGATGTTATCTACTTAATGAATACCCTAAACACAGGCAGTTTAATCCACTAACTTCAGTGTTTCCACTGCCATGTAGATGAGGAAGCGAGAGAAAGGTGGAGGCTTGTCACCTTTGAAGTCCATCCATCAAAGCATTATTCTGTAATGTGAAATGTTAAAGCCCTTTTTTCTCTATACAAACAAAAATAGCTGCCAGTGGGATAAGATTTGTTGTATTCTTTACAATGCAAACCATGCTGTTTTAACATCTTTCTTGACACAAGCAGCAATTTATTTCAAGGTACTGGTGCAGAAAAAAAACAAAACCAAGCATACACTGCAATCTCACGGCAATAAAATGTATTTTTTATTTCAAGAAAAATGCAAATTTCTGTTTGAAAAAAGACCCATTGATTTGCAGAGATGGACATTTCTTGCAGGGCGTACACTACTCTGCCTGTACTACTCACTCACTAGTACACACTCCTCCCAGGTTTCATTGGGTTCATTTAGAACACATTAGGCTGTTAGAGAGCTGTCAGGGCCCGGTGATGAGAGAGAAGCCTGTCTGTGTGATGCTGTGCGGAGGCCGTCTGGTCGCCCCACTCTCTCGTGCCAGCCCACAGGAAACTGTCTCCAGCCTGATAAGGAAGAGAAAACGCTGCCCGAGGAGCCAAGCCCCTGCTGATTTTTTCCCAGCTAGCTCCTTCCTTAATGCTCTCTGTACTTATAATGCAGGGGTAGTGGTATGGCTCAATTTGCCCTGGACTCGACCTGGAGCTTAATCCACCTTTTTGGAGTTCAAAATCTTTATGATATAATTTATACCCATCATAGTAAGCACTGTGAAATTGCTGCAAATATTGTGCAACCAAAAAAGAATCTAGAGCTAGAGGTTACATCTTATCCATTTTACATCAGACTTCAGGATAAGCCTGATTGCATCAACAAAAACAAATGATCTAATTTATAAAACTGAGGCCTTGGATGACACATGCACTCAGGTGATAAGCTGAGCCACAGACAGCTCCTTCTGCCAGACTGAAGTGTCTCTGATAGTCGGAGCTCTCATCAAGCGTTTGGCTTGTTCTGCAGGGTCCTCATATGTAGTGTGCAAATTACGTTAGGACAAGTCTTGGCACCCTGAGCTCACTGTGACTGTTAGCTCTGCAGTCGTGCTTGGACACTGACTTTAATAACGCAAGACACAGCTCTTGATATAGACCTCTCTCTACAAATAGAACAGGTGATTTTGACTAGACAGCCTGCACATATAAAAGAATAAGATTAGATCTACTTCGATAAACAAGACTCTGCAAACTTGGGGAGAGGGAGACGTGAACACCTGGTTCCTGATGTGATGCCAGACAAGAACTCAGCATTAAGCGTGTCTCTGTCTGGGACAGTGCATGCATGTGCATGTGTGTTTGTGTGTCTGTGCAGTGTATGTGTGCATCAGCGCTAACTCCCTTCTGGGGAGCTCCATCCATCATTATGTGGAAGAGCCAAATTGTTGCCAATATCCCCCTCCGCTCTTCCAGTCCATTCATTTTCCATCTAATAGGTCTACCATGTACTGTAAAGATTGATATAGTCCATATCCATATAATATACAGCCAATTGTCAATTTCAGCCCATGTCTCAGCTGCAGTAGTGCAGCTAAAGTGGCAATTATTCATAAAAGTTTTACAGATTTGGTCTCCTGATCTGAAATTAGTTTGGACTTTCAGGATGCAGTAAAGCAGAAGTTTGAAGCGAGTTCAGCCACTGTTCACAGATCTGATCTTGTACTTTCAGCATATGGACCAATGTGTGGGATTTCAGTATACAGTTGTGGTCAAACGTTTACATACACTTGTAAAGAACATAATGTCATGGCTCTCTTGAGTTTCCAGTTATTTCTACACCAGTTGGGTGTTCCAACAGGACAATGACCCCAAACACACATCAAAAGTCCTGACTTAAACCCCATTGAGAACATGTGGACAATGCTGAAGAAACAAGTCCATGTCAGAAAGCCAACAAATTTACTGAATTGTACCAATTCTGTCAAGAGGAGTGGTCAAAGATTCAACCAGAAGCTTGTGGATGGCTACCAAAAGCGCCTAATTGAAGTGGAAATGGCCAAGGGACATGTAACCAAATATTAGCATTGCTAAATGTATATTTTTGACCCAGCAGATGGCGTCACATTTTCAGTTGACCCATAATAAAGTCATAAAAGAACCCAACTTCATGAATGTTTTTTTGTGACAAAGGAGTATCTCTTCCAATCACTCTATCAGAAAAATCTGAGTTGTAGAAATAATTGGAAACTCAAGAGAGCCATGACATTATGTTCTTTACAAGTGTATGTAAACTTTTGACCACAACTGTATGGTTCATCTCAGCTTCTCTGGCATTAAATCCACAATAACCAGAAAAAGAAACCACTACGCTGCAGTGAGGGCTTTTAAAACTAAACTGTGCCTGTGGGAGAATCAGATGCTGCAAGGAAACCATGGCCATTTTCCCTGCTGCCAAATAATAAAAACGCAGATCTCTACCGCCGTGCTCCCATGCGCACAGTTTGCTGAACAACTCTGTGCACTCTGCGCTGAGTTTAGCTGGCGATTTGAATACTTTGATGTCCAGAAATGTAGATTGTAACTGCTCAGTAATCCCTTCGCAGTTGATGTGGAAAACGCACCAACCAACCTCCAAATGGAGCTGATTGAACTCCAGTGTAATGACACGCTGAAGTCAAGGTATGATGCTGTGGGTGCTGCAAAGTTTCCACAGTTCATCCCTGACACAATGCCTCAGCTCCACACCCAAGCTGCTCAGATGCTCTCCATGTTCAGCAGCACTTATGTGAGCAACTTTTCTCCTCGATAAAGATGACCAAAACATCTCGCAGGAGACGTCTGACTGATGAACACCTTCGCTCGATACTGAGGATTTCCTCAGCTCAGAACCTGAGCCCAGATATTGATGAACTAGCATCCAAGAAGAGATGCCAGGTATCTGGCTTGGGCACATCAGATTAGATCAGTGTGTAGCAAACTGAGCAATAATTAACGTTTTCTTTATGCACTTTTCTTGCTACTCCAAGGCATGGGCTTGAATTGATTTATTAGTTATTTTATTTTTACATTTATTAACCTGTGGAAAAAGTTTATTTTATTTAAGTCAGAAGGCTGCTAATAGAAAAGAGGCATATGATTATTTAAATTTTATTTAATAAATGAATGCCATTGATTTTTTTTTATTTGAAATTCGATTTTGTATGTCTGCACTATTAAGTTATATATTGTGTGGTAATAAGCGTTGCTTGTTCCATATTCAGTGTTAAAGCAAAACTTGTTTGGGTCCATATTAAAAAGGTTCATTTGTTCAATGTTGGCCCAAGTTGGTTCAAGATTTAAATTTTGGCCCACTCTGTATTTGAGTTTGACACCCCTGCTTTAACTGATGGTTCACAGTGATTTTATGATGGTGAAGTAGCTCTCTAAGCATTGCCGTGAACTTACTGGAAAAACACCATAAGAGCTACGAAAGAAACAAAACAGTATTACCATACAAACTTAAGCATCCTTCACCTTATACATAAATGAAAGGAAGTATAAAACAGAATCCTTTTCTTTGACTCACTAGGCTAATTTAGTAATGCAATGTTTGCCTTCCTTCAAATACGACAATTACCTTGTATTAAATCAGATAGGAAATTTTTAACTAGATAAAACGGCTAAGGGAAACACAAATTCAAATAAACAGCGTAATGTTTCACTATTTTTCTAAGACATAAAACAGAATTAACTAGCCCTATGCATCATCAGCTGGGTGCTAGACAATCAACTGCAAGAAAAACAGACGCTTTGGACCGTATGATTGATTATTTTCTGTGTATTGAGCGTCTCTCTTCCTCACAATATAACTCTAAATAAACGCTTGAATTTCACAATAAAACATACAAAAACAAACCTAACACACTTCCGTAAAACTCTTAACGAGACACAGGACCATAGTGAAGGTCCTTTACAGTGAGGTAATTTCAGGTTTAACTCTGGGTTTTCAGAAAACAGATCAACTCGGACAAAAGCATGTTTAAAATCTGTGACACTTGCAGCTGAAAGAATCAGGCTAAAATTGTCAAACAAACACACCATAATACATCTGAACAACACATTCATTTAATGAAATACACAAATGTAATTATAGTCAGATCTACTCACTAACATTCAGTACACATTAACCCCCCCCAAAATCAAATCAAAATGAATCGGAGTGCAATACAATGAGTTTTTCAATAATCAAAACTTGCATTAGATTGTACAGGTGTGTCTAAACTGGTATGTCCTGGTCGTTTTGGGTGATTCTTGCAATGCACTGAGCCAGAGGTGACAACACTGCTTCTCCCAGGTGCAGTGGTTATTATGTGTCCGGATCATCCCCATTCCAACATGCTCTCAGTCCTGCAGTTGTTTCAGTGATACTGGCCTTCCTGATTAGCTTCCTCCTTGTCCTCCATCATATAGGGACCACCTGATTAGTCAAGTGGTGGGTTTCAGTGACCCTCCTTTATGTCCCCTCCAGTTCACTCATGTAGTGAGGTGGCAGAGTGTGATTGAGCAGAGGATTGAAATAAGACACCCCCCACTCCCCTTAAGCAACTAACTGTTCATTAAAAGGATTAAATTGTTGAAGTTAGTTTGGTAAATTACTCTTTAAAACATTGAAGGTTGTCTTCCAGTTGTGCCACTGGTGCATGTCAGATCGCCGTGAAGGAGGACTCAAAAATGCAGATATCAATGTAACAAAAAGTGCCCTTTATTCAGAGGATGGCTTTCAAAATACACAAAGCAAAAACCTGGAGGACCAACTTAAGTCCACAAAAATAAAAATACTGAAAAGGCAGAAACACCAGACTAGAACAAAAGTAAAGAAGCTAAGCTACTGTTCAAATGTGGGTTCAATACAATACTGCATACTCACAATAGCCGTAGAACAAGGCTAAGTAGATTCAAAGAACGAACTGGCACAGAACAAAGGAATACCCAGAGACTAAAGACACAAGGAAAACACAGGTGAAAACGATCAAGGACTAGAGACAGGAAGTGAGGCGAACCCAAACCCAGACAACATGATTTCAAAATAAAACAGGAAGTAACTCCACCAAAACTCAAAACACACAACACAATTTGCAGGACATGACAGAGCAGAGGGTTCTGACAGGATTAGGGTTAGTGTAATGTATTCTAGATCATTAATCACTCGCTCCCTCTGGGTTTAAAGGATCGATCTCACAAAAACCCCCTTGAGGTTTCAGTATACATGAATGTTACTAAACAAACATTTTGCTAATGCTTCTTCGCCTCTTTCCTTTTTGACCTGGAAAACCAATCAGTGATGCCATCTTTCAACATTAACACATCACTAAATTGCCCCACACAAACTAGTCCATAAAGATAAGTTGTTACTTAACATTTACACACTAACTATCTAACTAACTACCAGGACAGAGTAACAAAAAAATAAACCCAGCATGCTAATATATTAGCCATTCAGGCTGGAGAGTAAAATCAGAATCAGAATCAGAAATACTTTTTTAATCTCAGAAGGGAAATTGCTTTTTGATACAGTTACAATGCTCAATAAAGTTACTGAAAAAAGAATAATAAACAGTAGAAAATAGAGGGTGTAGAGGTGTAGAGGGAGGGTCCAAATATGGTTGGACCACAGGTCTGTATATTGCCAAGGAGTATATTCAAATTCCTAATCTTGACCATATAACGGTAAGAAGTTTTTCCAAAATTCCAACACTTTGTACAAACCCTGATTTTAATACAGCATCGTTTTATTCTTGTTCTTCCCATGAGGTTGTTTTGACTTTAAAATATGCTCTTTTGGTGTGTGCTCATGCGTGAATACCTGCGAGAGTTCTGTGATGGTCTCTGGGTCTACGGTGGACATCTCTATGTAGCATTTGCCCGGTCTGATTCCCTGCAGCACTCCACTGGGTCCCATCACCAACTGGAGAGTAACAAACACAAATATACAGAGAAGGTTAGTTGTTTTGTTTTTACCCATAAACCTTCCATATGAAGTTGACATGATACTCACATCCCTGGCAGCCTTTGGGTCGGAGACGCAGGAGAAAGTGATATCACACATGGAAGCCACCTCTGCAGGAGTCCGGCCTAACCTGGCGCCCTCCTGGATGAACAGGTCACACTGAAACACAGCAGGCAGGAGTCAGTCTAACCAATCAGCAGCAGCATGCCAGCACACACCTACATGGTCACTCTACCCTTTAGGTGAACGCAGAGCTGATCCCATGTTTGTAAAATGTCGATCATATGCAACTCGTGTGTTTCTCCCTGTGAGTTCCTTCTCTTGTGTCTGTGTGTAGCCTGGTCTCTTTACAGGTTCTTTGTTGAACCATTACTCTGTTGCTCTTCCTGAGCTTTCTGCTTTTTTCAGGCCAATAAAAAGGATGTGATATAAATAAAACAGACTTTACAACTGTTGCCTGACATGATCCAGCTGTCTTTTGCATGTCATCGGCTGCTGTCACTGCTTTGTGGGCCACGCTGGCTGAATGACTAAGTTAAATAGAGGCAACATTCAAATCTGGATGAAACTAATTGGCAATGGTCTAGATAATCTAGAGATAATTCATTGTAAAAATGGGCAGACACATTAGGAAATAAATGTACTGTATATCAGTGATACTCAACTTAACAGCCTGTGGGCCAAATCTGGCCTGTGACACGGTGCAGCGTGGTCTCCCGACCAATTTCTAATTCACAATCAGTTAATGGAAATGTTTTGTTCATACCAATTAGTTACTGTTCAATGATGTCCCATAGCTGTTAAAGTTGCATTTGCCCATCAGCGATTTGTGCAGATTTCTTGATTTCTGTGAAATGTTGACATACACCTGACCTCCGGGAGGAACGTGGGAGAAGTTTGCCTTCAGGGCTGTCTGCCTGGCAGAAAATTCTGAGGGAAAACTTATCCTATGGTTCTGCACAGAGCTGCAGCCACTGGCTGCAAATGTTGAAGGGTTGACAATGAAAAACGGTCAATTCAAATGGAAAACAGAAAAATGATTTTGCCTTCCTTTTGACACCTCATGCCAACACCGTGTGTTAAATTTGCCAAATGACAACTGCTGTATGTGAGGTTACTAATATCAGGCATCAAAACATGCTACTGTTAGTGCAGCGTATCACATGTGAGGTCTTAGAAACATGCAAATTGTTACTTTGAAGACGATGATCATGAGCACAGTCCAACACTTCAACATGTCACTGGCGTTACCGACACCTCATTATCAGCATCAGTAATCATTTCAAACTGGATGATGTGGTTTCCTGTGAGGCAGTGACTGTGTGCTGAATTACTGTACCTTTTCTGCTGTGCGGTTCCACACGGTGACAACATGACCCATTTTCAACAGGTTGGAAACGACGCCGCTGCCCATCAGCCCCAGACCTAGGAACCCTATCCTGGAGGGCCAAGTCCACAAAGAACAAACAAATCAAAACACGAGCCGGCAAACGCTCAGTCTCAATAATCCTAGGTATTAACCTGAAGATGCAGTCATTTTGATAATGGTGTTGTGTAAAGCTGCAGCCAGGATGTGTTCATACCTTTTATCTGTGGGTATGATGCTGCCATTGATGGCTGTGCTGTCTGCTGCTTGGATAGATGTTGAACCTGCATCCTGCACAATCAAAAGCAACAGTCAATTCCATATTGAAGGAGTGAAGCCTCACCTGGCTTTGCTATAACTAAATATATTCGGGAAATTGTGGAATTGAAAACGATACACTTTAAAATGTAAAGCAAACTCCTTTGTAAAAGTTAAAGTTATTATTATTTTGACGTTGCAACATTTTGGCTGGTTAGTAGGGATTACAGGCAACACTGTCTACCATGGCAAGCGGTAAAAAGTAAAAATCACTAGTAACTTTACCTCTTCAATGATCTTCAGGCGCTTGCTAATGGGTTCCATTGATGAGGCTGGCTGTAGGCAGAGAGGAGACAGTGAGATAACAGGTGACCAGTACACTCACACATCACACCGTGACGCTAGTTTCACATCAGATGGCTAACTACTACTACTACTACTACTACCACCAACAAGTAGGAGCTGCAATGATAAATTGATTAATCCATCAGTATAATCCAGTCAGTCAACTTAATTGCCAACTATTTTGATAATCGATTAATCGTTTCAGTCATTTGTCAAACAGAAATATCAACCATCTGCTGGTTCCAGCTTCTTCAATGTGAAGAAGCTGTCATTGCTGCCAGTAAATAAAGAGTCTTTAGGTTTTGGACTGTCAAATAATCGTTAAAATAACTGGCAGATTAATCGATAATGAAAATAATTGGTGGTTGCAGCCCCACAAACTACCCAATTAAAAAGTGATAAAATAACGGCTACAAACTGCATTTAGCAGACCAGTCACATGTAGGCTACGCCAGGTCAGTATCAGGTTCAATATAGTATATTAAGCTGGTCTATTGGTTTGGTGCATAACTATGTTAAACACTAATGTAATGAAGTTGTAATTTCTGTATATTTTGTGACACAATGTCATCTTATTTCATTGGTATTAAAAACACCAGACTTAAACCTGACCAGGGATTCACACTGAGCAAACCCTTCTGACAAAGAACTTTCAGTCAAGCCACAGGTTGTTTCAGTTCAACTGCTACAGACCCACACGGGTGGTGGTGGTGGATATGTGTGTGTGTGTGTGTGTGTGTGTGTGTGTGTGTGTGTGTGTGTGTGTGTGTGTGTGTGGTGGTGGGGAGCATGACACTACTGCCTCTGGGAAACTCAGCTTGGGTGTGTCAGAGAGGGGTGAAGATGTTTATCACCACTGATCACATCAAACCGAGCTGACACATTCAGAGGACTACTGCAGGGGCTCAGACTGGTTACCAAACACCACCTGAGATGCTAACGGACTATTTGAAACCCAAACCATAAAAGTGAACCAGGACAAGGGTAAATGAGGTGCAGATGTCATACTGTGGAGCAGCATGCTTCCTCTTACCTTCTCAGACTGGCTGAGGAGGAAGTGATGGAAATGTGGGTCGTCCTTCACAGGCTGCAACACAACAAGAGTTCAGTGTGACAGCCGTGTCTCTGCTTATGCACTGACACACTGTCAGAACCTCTCGAGTGCCGACACATCAGGGCTCCCATCATGGTCCTTATTCAAGCTACCAGGATTTTATAGAGTTTCTGGTACAGAATTTGGGAGTGAATCCCTCCACGGCCTAAAAATCAGATTGTGCCCTGGAGTGTTCATTTAATTAGCCTTTCATCGGTAAGTTCCAAATTTCCCAGATATATTTTACAATTATTTCTCAGAAACTCTACAATAGAGCAGAATGGCCCTGTATGTGTTCATGGGTGCACAAACCAGTCAGGCTTAAAACAGCAGCAGCATGTTAGCAACATTGGCTGAGA
Source organism: Nannoperca australis (assembly GCA_036023655.1). NCBI lineage: Eukaryota > Metazoa > Chordata > Actinopteri > Centrarchiformes > Percichthyidae > Nannoperca > Nannoperca australis. The sequence goes on along the minus strand of JAVQJD010071862.1, from coordinate 943 downwards.
ACACTCACACCAATACAGAGCAAGAAAAACAATGTTTGCTAATCAGAAGAAGTAGGACGTGCACAAACCGCAAACTTTTACTATTTTACTATTACTATTATGTATGACTGGCAATAACAGGTAGTCATTCATTACTTTACACTGATCACCATGTAACCAATAAGTGACAATGAATGAGTATATGGTCATTTTTGTTGTATTGCAGATTATTTATTACACAATGGCTGGGCTCAACCCACAAAGCTATTCGCTATGATTTGTGGAAACCGATGAATTTTGTACGACACGATGATTTACCCTTCACAGCGCCATTTTGTACTGAAAGAAAGCTAAATCCAGCCATCAAATTAAGACCATAAAGAAGGCACATTCAAAAAAAATATTTTATATTATTTGAACCACATTCAAATAAGTTACTAACCAGGGAAATGGCACGTTTCCTCCATGAAAAATCACTACTTATAGACCCTGTAAGTGCTGATGTCACATCATGGCGTTAGCAGGAGACTGAACAAATGAAAACCTGGAGCCAAACACTCATCACCTCAGAGTAGTAGGCTCCATAACCTATCCAAATTGTCATCTTGCTGTGTTGTTGAGTACCTGAATCGAAGGAGCAACGACTCCAAATTGACATTTTAATCACACACCAAACAAAAGCGAAGACAACTAATGTTAAATGTGATAAGATGGCAATCATCGAAAATGCTTCATATCAACTACGGTTATAATGAAGTACTGTCTGTTGTAGGTAAGGATAATGTTATGAGTCTAAAAATGTGTCACGCCCACCTAATAAGAATTCCAAAGTTGCAACAAGAACCTGCCACTTTTGACGTTTGTGAGAGAACACACACACACACACACACACACACACACACACACACACACACACACACACACACACACACACACACACACACACACACACACACACACACAC
>JAVQJD010071849.1:0-13150 GCA_036023655.1 Nannoperca australis | reverse complement strand
ACTGTATGTCTCTTTATGCCTGGTCTTTGTGCCAGGTTTGTTTGTTGTATGTTCTTTGGGTGACTGTATTGGTATGTTTTTGTGTTGGTTATATTTAGTTGTGTATTCTGTGTTTTTTTTGTTGTTGCTCTGAGGGATCGAGAGTAACGATATTTCAATCCTCTGTATGTCCTGTACATGCTGCACAATTGACAATAAAGAAGCTTGAACTTGAACTTGAACTGTAATAGCAAAGAGCATAACCTAACCCACTGCTATGTTCACTAAATGCCATGAAATGACAGGAATCAAAACAATGTGCAAGAAAAGGAATGCTTGCTACTTGGAGACAATGAGGAGATTTTTACTATCAAAAAGAAGCACGTCTGCCTGGTCACACACAATCCTGACTCTCCACACTGGGAATGTGGGACTCAACGAGGTATCCTGGTAGCTACAAAGCAAATAATAAAAGGCAAAAGAGCCTATTAACTGTGCCTTAACAAGTCAATTAGCGCTGCATATCTACAAGATATGGTGGATGGTAATGTAAAGAAAAAAAAGAATGACTTGCACTTCTGCTGGTCTGTTCTGTTACCATGCCGTGGTGTCGTTGTACAGAAGAATCTCCTTCTACATATCCGGCAAGGAATTGTTTTTCCCGCTCTGCGTGAATGTGTCCTCCCAACTCAGTAGGACCTACTGTATTGTCTCAGTGTCCCAGAGAAAGCCTCTTCACACAAGGAGTATTAAAGAAATATATATACATATAGATGTTTTTTTCTTTTGTTTTAGAAGAAAATGTCAAGATGAAACTGATTGTCAATAGAATGTGTCATATTCTGAAAACCACGCCTGCCAGAGGTGAAAACCATATGCAACAAGGATCTGAAATGCTAACAAAATGCCTGTGGTTGCTAAAAACATTAGATTTCTGTATGTCAAAGGGATATTTTATTATCCTATGTGTACCAGAGAGGAAACTAAATACTGCCACTCTCTCAGTGTCTCTTTTCCTTACCTTGCTTTTCTTGGAGAAAGTATCCTACTGAATGGACAGAAGTGAAATCCCATACTATACTATATGATGGAATCTGATAAAATCATAATATTTCCTAACAACGCCTTGTGTAGCTTAGTTAGCTTCAACCTCTACAGTTTGTCAGGCCACATTAGCAAGGTATTGAAAACTAATCAAAGCACATAGCTTCAGCTGTAGTGTGTGTAAGAATGAGCTGTGTACCAGTTTATGCACTCATGATTTGTGGACGAGAAGACATGTGCAAGTCTCTCTGGAAGCATGGTGCTGTGTGAGGGATGTGAAAAAGCCCACAACCCAGCAAGCCCCTCCCTCCCCTTGCAGCAGTTCCATCTCCTCACAGCCAACCCTCACACTCTGTGGGTTCTAACGTATCTGTACTGCCACCTGTTGTTCACTAGGCTGTACTGCACACAGTCACTACTTCGAATCACTACACACTATGAGTAGGTGTGCCCGCTGTGCTTCATCAGATATGGATGATGTTCTAAAACATCCATCTGAACTACAGTCTACATGCTGAACATGTAATGAATTCTATAAGCTATGCTGATGTCATCTTTCTTTGTATGTAGTTTTTTACATTTCTCTATACTGAGTTCACTTTCTGAAAACTCACTCTCACACTCACTTTTCTCACTCAAACTCAACCACCAAATCTCTGTGTATTTGCAGTCCATTTACATACTATTTTAAAAACTAATGATCGCTAACTACCATTTCCCTTTTTTCAAAACTCTTCACACAGAATTATTTAGCAACATGCAGCTAAGCACAACAGTTCATCTCACATCCAAAATGCACCAATACAACCAAAACACTTCATACACATCACAGGATCAACTCGTGTACCAGAACACTGACAACACTTGTCTGCCAACAGTAACACTTTCCTCATTATTACTCAATATATGATTAAACCATCAAATCATTAACTAAATATATTTTATTTATTTGTTTATTTAGCATACACCAAGATTACTTTACAACAAAACTTAGGTGGTTTCTTTATTGCATGGGTTGTGCTACATTACAGTGTATGACACAGAAATGACTGTAATCAGAAATGTTGCAATATACTTCAATTGGCTTTGTTTTTATTTATAGAAATACAACAGAGCTAATCAACCCTGTCTTCTGCATTTCTCATCCTCATCTCACCATACGTTCTCTCTTGAATCCAGCTGGGATAGAATGTTTCTGCACGCCGGATCCGTCCCTGACAATCTTCTGCAGAAGAGGGACATCTGATCATGTGGCTGGTGGTGACAAACCTTCCACCTCCATGACGAAAGAATTCCTTTCCTGGGATGGGCTGTAAACCAGTATGACTGGAGGAGTCGGTGAAATGTTGTGTGGATGCGGCCTCACCTTTCCTCACCGGACACAAGTCTTTCATAGAAAATAGGCGTGCGGTGTCCCAATTAAGAATTTATGCATTTTGTGCATTTTCATTTTCCTTAGGATAAGAACGTAACGTCATTGATGCATTTTGTTAGAAAGGAGTGAAAAGAGTTCCATAGTTTAGTCCTCTGCTGTGCTGACTGTGAGGAGTTGAAAGAGTGAACTACAATATATAAAAAAATGTCTTAGCAATTGTAAAAAAATAAATAAAAATAATTTACATTCAAACATTGAAAAATGTATCACTAAATAACTGTACATTGGACTGCAATTTGTAACATTCTGCTAAATGTACATCTAATAAATTTCTAATCGAACAGAGGAATTATTTTCATCATGGAGGTGGAAGGTTTGTCACCACCAGCCACACAATCAGATCTCCCTCTTGGACGTGATGAATCTGCAGACGATTGCCAGGGACGGATCAGGCGTGCAGAACTGTAATTCCCCCGGTGGACTGCAAGAGAGGACATAATTAGTGAAAGGGTTGACTAGCATTGCTGTAATTCTATATCTGTAGCAATGCATTAAAGAGAGGTCCTTCTTTTTGATGCAATATATATAATATATAATATATATATATATATACACACATATAATACATTAAATAAATAAAAGATACCCTGCAGACAACTGTGAAATATATTGTAAAGCTACTTGTTGTTAGTGTTAAGGTCATAGTGTAATGAGTGACAAAGTGCTCCTGTCAGTGTTCTGGTACACGAGTTGATCCTGTGATATGTATGACATTTTTGGGGTTTATTAGTGCATTTTGAATGTGAAATGAACAGCTGTGCTGAGCTGCACGTTGCTAAAGAGAACTGTTAGTATTTCCTAATATATTCTATATAAATGTTGTTCTTGTTTTGTTATAATTCTGTATTATTTTTCTAATACTATCCTTTGTATTATAAATACACTTTTACTAGACAGTCCTGCACAAATTGTGACTTTTGGGTAAGAATGTCTTTGTAATCCCTGTACAACCTAGCTACATCTATATCATCAGCATATTTATGTTAGATAGTACAACGGACCTTCCTCATTGTCAAATCTATTCAATCATGTCCTAAAAACAAGATTTTTACTCCCCTTAAGTTTGCTTTTTGGAATAAAGATTATTTTAAGCAATCATATCAATGATATTCGATAGTCATTTTATTATTCTGTTCAGAGGGAATGTTAACATGTTAAGGCTGTCCAGGCAGGTCAGACTGTGAACTGTGTGTCCTGTCTCAATACTGTACTATACTATACTAAACTGTAGCCGCAGTGCCTTACAGCTTTATTTCAAATCAGCAGAAATACTGTGGTATTTTGGTGCTAATTACTGTGGCAATGAAGGTCGAATAGAGCGAGGAAAATATTTTTATAAGGGGAACAGTAGAGACGGCTGCAAACCACCAAGCCACATGAAGGAGCTGTAAACACACAAACACACACACACACACACCATGTGTTTATTTTAACTAATAAAGCTGCTCCAATAAATGAGTTAACTGCTTAATGAATAGATTAGAAGGAGAAGAAACAAAATTGGAATACCGCACACAGCACCATGTAATGCTGTTGTGTTCCACGGCAAAGAGTCTGTGGCAGTAACTATATTCCATTCATCTCCAATGGACTGAAATCTCAAAGGTGGATATTTCAAAATAGCTGGAGCAAAATATCCTTTTGATGATATGGAAGAATTATCATTAAACTTACAATACTGACCAGTTTCAGTGCACAGAAATCTGTATAAAATGAGCCAAAGTGACTTCCTGCAATTGTATCTTTAAACACAAAATACTATTCTAACATGCGGAGTGCAAAACTGTGAGCCAGTCCCCAGAACACAGCTGTGTGCTGCATGCAATCCATGTGCTTAAACATAGGAAAGCAGTGACTTCATTTGACCATTTTTGCTTTCCTGCATTACAACATTCCTGCAGCTTACTGTAGTTTTGATGATGCTGTCGTAATGTGATGAATAATAACACAAACTGTGTGGTTGACTCGAAACAGAAAAAAGTCAACTGATGCAACGAAGTACAGTCTAATCATCATCTAGCTTTAATAAATTATGGTTTACGCTGGTAAATTACAGTATGTACATTTACAGTAATACAATTTATTCAGTTAATAACATTTTTTCAGAAGGAATTCTTACTTTGAAAATACTCCTAAGTAATATTCACAGGGTTTCTCGTTGCTATTTGTTTTATTTGATTTGATTGGCCCCTTATTGATAAACCTCTTGCTTTGTAACTGTGGCTAGACGGACTCTTGAGCTACAACAACGTTCTCTTGGAATGTTCGTTTTAAATTGTAGTGTTCGTATGCCAAACCAGTTTCCTCTCTGAGCATTAATAAAGTTATAACAAGCCTCAACACAGGCAAAGTTAGACATTAATATTACACTGCACACGCACCTATTAAATACACGTATTTGTCATTAATGATGGGCACATGACCAGAGCTGGTGGAATTTGTTTTCAACCAATAATGTTGCTGACATTGATGTTTTACAGAATATATGCAAGTCCATCAGAAGGAGAATTTAATTATTGAATGTAAAGAAACTACAAAAAAATCCCAATCACAGTTTCTTAGAGCCCAAGCAGATGCAGCTTGTTTTGTCTGACCAACACTCAGTTTGATGATATAAAACCAAATCCTCACATTTTGCAACAAATACTCAATGTTTAACATTTTTGTTTATCATTGATAAATGAATTAAACAGGTAACTGATTGATTGGTTAATTGTTGATGTTTTATTTATGAACTTTCTGAATCTATGAACTAGCTAGTAACAGGGACACTGTTTCTGTGTGTTGTTGAATTTCCAGCCACCTCCAGAGAGAGGTGAGGTGAGGTTTCTAATCTCAGAGATGGAAATCTCAGTTCCTGGACAAACCCAGGAGGAATATATATTATTATATATAATATATATATATTTTTTTATATATATTTTTTTTTAAAGAACAGGAGGGAAGGGAAACTTTGCTTATTGTTATTACAATGAACCAGCCCTTTAATGACATATGAGGTTATTTGTATTCACTGAATATGTGTATAAGAGGCTGCACTGTACATGAATGCTGTATGAGACTGGGATCTCACTTTAGTCTCAGACCCTGACTACAATTAAACTAATGTCTCCGTCCCCCATCCCACCCCCCCACCCCCATCTCACTGCAGCTTCCTCATAAACTGAGCCAGAGAGAACCCAATACCAAACCAACCGGCCCATATCATTCACATGGCGCTTATTGGATCTGCCTGTGTGTGTGTGTATGTGTCTCGCTCTTTCTTCACTGTGGTAGGGTAGTAAAAGTAGGTGTGCGCCACACAAAGCAGTAAAGAGATTGCCTGTAAAACTCCCTCACCGCCACCACACACACACACACACACACACACACAGAGGGAGTGTAATAAGCACAACGTGGATGGACACACACAAACGGACACAGGTCCTGGCAATATTCATGAACCAATACAGAAACAGTTTCACTCATCTGTGATTTCAACTCAGGACTTTGTAGCATTTTGACACACACACATACTGACCTACAGTTGGAGAGATACAAATAATACAACTAAGCAGCAGACACAGGAGGAGGAAGGAATGGATGCCATAGCTACAGCTGGGTAGCTGTTTCTTGCTATATGCGAACTATATAGGAGTAACACATGAGCACACTTGGCTACCCAGAGACAGGCCATTTACATTTTTTTCAAAAAGGCTAAAATGGCACCTTGAGGGCCCTCTGGTGGTTTTGAGGGCACTCTGCAACCACATAATCAGACAGCTATCCTTTCCCTACAGTGCCCTGGCACCCCCTTGTATTAATTGTCTGGTCAGAGTCAATAAGTGTGTTTCCATCTATCACACACACACACATACACACACACACACAAACTGCTCTGACATTGTGACATCGTGCTTGAGAACACTGGCTACTTTGATCAATAAAAGTATTGCATGGTATGAGTATCCAGTATTGAAAATATTTAAATAATACCCAGCCTTAGGCACAGCACATGTGAAAACGAATTACATTAATGTCAGCCTCCATGCAGCAAGCCAACATGCAGCACACCAGTGGATTGCATCACTGCTGGGACTGTCTCAGCTTAATTCAATTATGCTTACTTTGTCCAGGTTATGGATATCAGAAAATATTATTGAGATGGTTATTTCTTATTCACAGATTTCCCATGATTGATCTGATACATTGGATTAATGGGAGTCACAGTATCTGGCCTGATAATTAGACTATTTGGGTGGGTCTTATTAGGACAGTTTATTAGGCAGTGATATTTTGTGTGTTAGCCTCTGGTGACATCAGAGTCAGACGACTACCCAACAAAGAGTTTATTAGAACACATCCCACTGTCCCCTACACACATACACACACACATAGAAACCCCCCCACACACACAGTGTAGAGAGAAGACACATACAGAAAAGTCTTGATTAACTTGTCATAGTTCATAATAATAATAATAATAATAATGTAATTGGAATAGACGTGTCTAAGTAGGCAAAGAATGCAAATATCAGTACGATTACAAGTACTTAAATTAGCAAGGACAGTTTTGTGCTGTGAAAGGCAGAGAAGAGAACCTACCAACACTGATTAAAGATTAAATATATTCATGCAAGCAGTGCAATTGTAAACTATTATATATATTATATTATAAGTGACACGAGCAAGACATTGTGAAGACATGCAGGTTAGGTGAACTGGAAACTCTTAAGTGCCCGTGGTGGAATGACGACATGTCCAGAGTACAAACCTGCCTCTTTCCCATTGCATGCTGGGATAGGCTCCAGAACCCTGTCACCATAAACTGGAGAAGAAGTTTAGAAAATGGATGGATGGTTCTGATGGAGGGAGGGAGGAATATGCAGCCATGTTTCCATCATGCTATAGACCCCCACACACACATTCACACACACACACACACACACACACACACACACACACACTGCTATCAGTCTTGTAAAAACATTATTAATTGCAGTGTGAATGCAGCTATCCATCTTCCTGCACTCAGACTGGACCAGCATAGTGAAGATGTGTAGGTGTGTGTGTGTGTGTGTGTGTGTGTGTGTGTCTGTTAAGCAGGCTCATCTGTCTCCAGTCTATTGATGATGTGATCCCACAGAGGTTGGTCATTATTACTAGGCTACTGTGGAGTGGAATGCTGAGGAGGTGTGTGTGTGTGTGTGTGTGTGTGTGTTTGAGTGCATGTGTAGTGTGTATACATGTCTGCTTGCCCTCTGCCTGCCAATAAATCCAGAGGCCACATTGGCACTCAGCACTAATAAAGATGGCAGTGTCTCTCAGTGTGTGTGTGTGTGTGTGTGTGTGTGTGTGTGTGTTGCCTGGATCTGTCTGGATGGTAAAGTTTTCTTACTTGCTGACAATCAGATGGATTTATTTTTCTACAGTGACAGCAGACCCCTGCATTAGTGTTCTCAGGGGGTTGGCACAGACTGGCGATGACGGTACTGTGATTTGTTTGATTGGTGCAATATCTGTGTGGGCGGGCTCCAAAAATCATAATTTCTATTTCAACAGCCAAACGGACAGTTAACCAGCTGGGGACCAACGAATGGATGTATTAAGAGAGCTGGATATGGTGCTGCGGCCATTTTCCCCATAAACCTCCACTATGAAATATATGTTTGTAATGATTTTAAACCCATGAACGTTTTACATTTGCAAAACCTTTGCAGAGCATACGATAGCTATTGTGTTTTTGTAGCATCAGTGTCGAGTGGGCAGGGTCAAGGAGAGAAAAACTAATGTACATTAGAGTGCGGCTCTGGGCGGGATATTTCTGTCTGATGACAAATTTAGTTTGACGTCCTCCATCACTAGCTAGGCAACATGAATATTTACCACCTGTGTGTTGTGGTCATGTGTTCATGTCACGTAAATAACACACCCCCAGGACAGAACAAGAAGCACCATGTCAAGTATGACGTAACCAAACATCATGTTAAGATTTTTTTCAGAATTTAGTTTAGCCTCTAATGTGCATGTGCAGTGAGGACACACAACATGGAGGCAAAACAGAAAGCAAGAAAATCTTTTTGGCTTATGCTCTGTGCAAGCAACTTTGATTCAGATGAATGGTTGCCATCTTGATACTCTGTATCCAGTTTTACCAATACAAACCAAGACCCGACGCTGTGAGCCATCCCTCACTATGTTACTCTGTGACTCTGCTGATTACTCTGTGTCTATTTGAAAACGTATCTACAGCTGTGACATGATGGTACATAACAAATGCTACATGTGCTTGTTTAAAAAAGGGAAAAACACGTCTTATTTCAACATTTGTTTTTGTCCGTATAAAATGTTCAAGTTCCATCTGGAATAGCTTTGTTTTCTGCATGGGTCTATAGTGACGGTGACAAGAATCAGCTCCAGCTTAACACAGTGTCATGTTTACGAGGATGCCTGGTGGACAGCTGGAGGAGCGTTTGAAGGCAACATCGGAAGGCAGCATGGGGGCCAAAGTCAGCTCCATCATGGACAAGCCTCTGGGCATCTGTGGAGCTCCGGCATCCACCAACTTCTCCTATCTACAGAACCACTTAAAGCATGAATAGACAAAATAAATAGTTAATTAAAATTAATAGTTGCTCTCACAGAGGAGAAGTACTCAACTGGTCTGCTGTTTAGGTGAGTACATAGCTCTTTATTTATCCCCATATGAATAAAGAATAATGTCTTTGCTTAACAAAAAGCAGACTGGCTGCTGATCTTTTTCTGGGGCATTCTCAACATGATCTAGTCCCAGCTCTCATGTTTTCTGGCCACATTGAGGGCAAGGCTGGATTTCCAACCCGGCAGCTGCTCCCTGACGCCGAGCGAGGACGCCCCACACGCCTCCTCGCTTTAGGTTCACCTTGTGTCTTTTAGTTTGTAATTTCATGAATTCAAAATGTATTCACCAAATGTTCAGTTACATTTTCAGCACGCTACAACACAGTATCACCTGAAATGCCAAGAATTTTATGATGCATGTTTGCTTTTATTAGATGAGACAAATTTCTTGATTTTAGGAATTGTACCTTTTTCTTTTTTAATGTCATTATTACATGATTCTTTGCCAATATTGTCTTATAACATATTCTTGCCATTAAAGAACGCTGAATTGAATCGAGTCAAACAGGAAGGAGTGGGGGGTATGACAACAAAGTCCCTGGCAGGAATTGAACTGGTCATGTAGTATTCAACCTAACCAGTAGGCTGTGTTTGTCATGAAAATGGACAAAATGACACAAGGAGTGTCTGTAGAGTGGCTGTTTACTGGATCTCCAGGTAAAAATGAATGTTGCCATGTATAGTATGCAGTGTGCACTTAATGGATATTTGAAAGTGATGGGGTACTTACACAAGGCACAGAGAAAAGGGGTTCAATGGGGCCTTATTTTCTTTTTTAGGGAAATTCATGACTTTGGAAGAGGTTACAGGTCACAGGGCTAACACAGAGACAGACAACCATTCACACCTACGGCCAATTTAGAATCACCAATCAACCTAACATGCATGTCTTTAGACTGTAGGAGGAAGCACCCGGAGAACATGCAAACTCCACACAGAAAGGCCCCCGCCGACCAGCAGGCTCAAACCCAGAACCTGCTTGCTGTGAGGCTACAGTGCTAATCACTGCTAATCAACAAGAGCCCTTGACCACACTTTTTAAAAGTTTCTTCACTGCCTGTTTTCAGTTTTAATTTTAATTTTAATTTTGTTTTACACATTTTATACTTTTTGCATTTTTGAGGTTGCACGTGCAGCAATCATGTCCTGGTGATTTGCTCCTGTGGGTTATTTTTGACATAAAACAAAATTATAAGTAGTATATAAAATTAAAGGTATACAAATACTCACTGACAAGAAAGTATCAAACACTTCAAGAAACTAAATATTCAGTCTCCCAAACAAAAGTAAACTGTGTTACGTCTTATCTTCTGGCGCCCTCTGCTGCTGTGGAGTGTAAAGAAATGAGCTCTATGTCTCGCCCTCTGTCTGTGTCTCTTTCTGAGTCTCTATAGAAGAATCTATCATTCTTTTACAAGATATAATGAATATTTATAAGCAGGGCCTTCATCCAATCAGCTGACAGCATGGTAAGCATAAATCAGCTGGCAGCTTGCCTCCTCTGTTCAGTGGTGGCAGTAAATGGCACTGAATTATTTACGTTTACCTTTTTCATATTTTGCAGACGTTTTCATCTGCAGTAATTAGTTGAACAACATTAGAGTACAGTAGAGGGTACAGGGGTCAGAGGTCACAGAGCCTGATAATGGATTGAATGGAGGGATGAAGGAACAGCTAAAGAGTATGGTGGTCTATGGCTGCCAATAATGAAATAGAATAATTTATGGATTCAAAGGTTTTTGGCAAATACTATAATAATGTGTTGTGAAATGCAATGTGACATGCTCCTAAGGTTGTGCTAAAAAGACCAGGAAAAAAAAGAAGGATTAGAATAAAAACACAAAGGATAGAAATTCAAGATAAACAATTCGTAATACTCATTTAAGCAAAATGAACATATGTCACAAGTGCACTTGGAGTATTTCTGTGGAGTTCTGACAAATGTGGGGAAACAGTGGGTACATCTCAAGTCTCATGATTGCATCCACGTTTTCCTCACTTTCGTCTTTTCCTTGCATCTTCTCACCAGTGATGCATGGAGAGATGCAATGAAACCAATGCGAGGAGAGAAGAAAGGAGGAAATCAGTTTTTAGAGAAATGAGACTTCCTTTCCTCTGAAGCGTCACACCCGTTTCTGACAACAGCAGCAGCTGATTGCAGCTGCTGAGCGGGAACTCGATTCCCTGGCTCCACCGCAGATCACCACTGCACAGACTCTGGCTATAATTGGGGTAAGTGGAAGATGCCGGGGTGTTTTGGCTTCATTTTTTACAATAGGAGGAAGTGGAGACGCCTTGTCCATCTTTATATCTATGATCATACATCTTTGATCTGTACACATGTGCACAGTGCTAATACAAATAAAGGCAAGTTATCTCTGGCAAAGCAGCAGTGTTTTCTCTCTGTAGCCTGTTACCTGTTTAACAGACACCTGCACATAAACAACTGGCACTCTGTATTTATAGCTACTGAGTACTGTGTCCTGCATTTACATTATTTATTCATTATTTGCATGAATTTGCGTGAATTCATTATTCATTGAATAACCTGGAATATGATTAGGGTGCCTTTTGAACATTTGAAATTATGTATTATACTAAATGTTTCAGGGGAAAGTGAAGTAATTTAACTCACATCAAACCCAACACTCAAAGTGATGTATGTTGTTGTTATATTGTCTCAGTTTAACACTGTCTCTAGGCTTTGGCAACATTGTGACTCCTGCCAGTACAATCACTGTTCAGTAAATGTGACTAGCATTAGTAGAGTAGTAATAGAGTAGTTAATACTCACAAATACACACAAACACACACATACAGGTCTGAGCACACAGAAACCTAGATGTTCTAGAATGTTGAAACAGCAAAACAGAACTTTATGTTTTTTTAACTTTACAGTTGTTCATGGCATCATAAAGACATTCCAGAACGGATGTCACACATGAAGTCCTGCAAAGACCTGAAATCTGACAACAAGCATTGGATCAAGCTCTGAGTCTGAGAAATCAACCTTTAAACCAAATCAAAGACCAAACGTAAGTAACTTTACTGCTCTCTCTGATGTAGCAACATTTTGAGCTCTTAAAATCCTCAAAAAAGTAGCCAGCTATTTAACATTATTCTAAATGTAATTGCTGTGAAAAGTCAAAGAGATAATCCATTGTTTAACACTGAAATATGTAATGAAACAAATGAAGCACTTGTGTCAGTACAAAATGTCAATGTTTTGCAGGTGACAGCTTAGGAATGTACTCAATCAGTACTCCCATAATACAAAACTATAGTAAATAGTGTAAATGTCAAATGAATTGTCACAGGGTTCCTCCAGTAAAAGACAGGCCCTCAAGATTAATACCTAGGACCCAGTATATATTATTATGTCAGTGGGATGGTGCTTTACTGGTGCATATTCCCTAACAAACAAATCAAAATAACTAGTTCTTGTTCTCTTTTGTCCTCAATTTCAGCTGTGAGAGAACAAATACATCAATGGGCAATTCTGTTTCATCTTCACTCCCAGTCCCCAGAGGTTATACAGTCCAAAAACTTCTGGCCGAAGGTGACTTTGGATCAGTGTACCAATGTGTGAAACCAGGCACTGATCACACTTTGGTTGTAAAGACGGGCAAAGCCTCCAAACAACGCAATGAGGTAGGATTGATTTTGGTTTGCAGTTGAAAAATGGGGTGAAGTGGGGTATGTACTAACGGTAATGATAACTGGACTACATACTACATGGAAAACTACACCAATGAGCAGTTTTTGGAGTGGCAAGAAATAGCCACGTCCAAGTTTGAAAGCCCCCTTACACTCTACTAGTAGCCTGTGTGTAATTCTAGATATTTGCCAGCAATCTATGGCAGATGATAGTCATAAGTACGGTGGCCCTGAAGTGCAGATCACAAACGCAAATCGGAAAACACAACACATTAACGAAAACACAACACATTAACAGAAAACACAACACAATAACAGAAAACACAACACATTAACAGAAAACACATCACAATAACAGAAAACACAACACATTAACAGAAAACACAACACATAAAC
>JAVQJD010071844.1:0-40663 GCA_036023655.1 Nannoperca australis | reverse complement strand
TGCTGTGCAGTCATCACTTGGTCAGTCAATATACAGTATTACCCAACACTCTCTTCAGAACAACTGAGTATCTTACTGAGGCTGCATTTCACAGTTTTCAGAAGGATAACTCCTGTTTTTACATGGATTGATCGTCAAATGGAATACACAACACATCCTCTACTACTATATAGAACCTGAGTGAACTGTAATGCACAAGACCTGCAACTTGTTTCAGTGGTTAAAGTCTCCCACCACTAAAAAACATAATAAAAGATTAGACCCTGTTATAGTAACTACGCAGCTGAATCATCTGTCATTTACAGTAGATATACACACTATATGCATGACTGGACCCGTGCACATACAGACAATCTGCACACATTCACTGATACTCTACAGTAAATTGCATGCGCTAATAGATTTCCATTCGAAAATAAAGTTGGTTCCTGAGGATGAGGATCACACACACACACACACACACACACCTTCTCTCTAATCTATCATTGTGTAAATGTCACAAATGAAACTGATTAACATGATAATGTCACATCTTCTACACATTAGATGTAAATGATTAACATACTGTGCATCTGTGTATGTGTAAATACGTATGTGTGAGATCAAGCGGTTGTCTTTTGCATTTTGCTTGTGCAACACATTTTCCATTTCATGTCCTCCTGTTCCCGGTGTTTGAACAACTGCTCATCCTGTAGCTGTCAGCGTGTGGAGATAAAGATGAACTGAGCAAAATTCAGCAATGAATCACATTACACTAACAATGTCATTGGCAATGAGTGTCAAGTAGCGTAAACTTTGGTGTTTGCCAGACATTTCCCACACTCAGCAGAAACTCAGAAAACAATGTTAAAGTCAAGGTTTGTCTGGTCATTTGAACTGAGGCTGGGACATAAATCAAACAATCAAAAGCTGGATAATCAATAACATCACAACTTAAGAGATTATCTTTAAAAACTGCCTGAAGCCGTACCTTCGATTTGAATTGAGCCTAGATGAAAAGGTCTCATAGAAGTGGCAACCATTTTTCCCATCCATTTCAAATTTCCTTTTATCAGAATTGAAGCCAATATTTTGTCATTCTTATTTACAAGTGCAAAGAACTACAGTAGGTTAGATCTAGGTGACACCTGGACTACGTGGCTGGAACAAAAAAGGCAAGGAGCCTGCGAGTCAACAGATGTGCAACAGATGTGGTGTAGAAACCACAGCTCTTTTTGGCCCTATGCCACACAGTGACGTGCTTTTGCACTCAGTCCCAGTAAGTGAAGCCCACTGCTGCATAGAAGATCTCCACTCCCTCCACCATCAGTCTCTGTAGACCCACGACTAGCAGTTTATCAACCTGCTGTCAAATCTGAGAGTTGGAGAAAGAGCCGAGTGAGAAAAATAGGGAGATGAGTGTCATGATAAAGATAGTGGTAGGATGGACTCTTTCTCTCCTTTATATAACTTTTTCCAATCTTTCAACAACCTTGGGTAGAGAGTAAAATACAGCCTTCTCCTTAATGACCAACTCACAGAGTTAGAGGTCAGCGAACTGACTCTCAACATTTTATTCTCCTTTTTCTGTCACCTTTCGCTTCCTTTTACATCTCCCTATCACTTTTGCTGTCGTAATCCCTGTTATTGTGTCATCTTTCTCATTGAGGGTGCGCCTTCGACACACTCTCCCACTACAGGCCTCATGGTTTGGATGCTAGTAAATCTTTTACCGTAGATTTTCAGATGGAAGCACCCATGAAAAGCCTTTAAAATGTATTTTTAGACAACAACATAGTTGTGTGATACTCACTGCTCTGTTGCGCTGAGTTTCTCTTTTTAACAGAACCACTGCTCACTCACTAGTTAGTTTCTACTTTACTGTTTTTTTTCTATCACTGTTAAGTTCCTGTCAATAAAACTTGCTGCAGACGATTCACATTAAAAGCCTACCAGGAAAGGAAGTGATTTTGCAAATTAAGTTGCTTGGATACTTTTAATGTGAAACATCTTTACAGGAGGTGTTGAGATTAATAAACAGTGTTCAAGAATTCAATCAACTAGAATAAATCAGTAACTCAGAACAGCAAACTGCAAACAGTGTCAACACCAAAATAAAATGGGATCAGATCAGAAAATTTGTCTTAGTGAAATATATAATATACAATAAAGCTAGCAATAAAGGTCTCTAACATGAGACAGTAGCTTACATTTTTATGTCAGATTTTAGTGCAAAACACAGATTGGGTAGAAGAGTGGGTTGTTTGGTAATTGTAGTGATGTGAATCCCAAAGTGCTTCTATGCATGTGTATGTGGTGGAAAATGTACATTGCTTTGGATAAAAGCATCTGCCGGATAAAAGTATATACATGTAATGCATGTAAATAAATAGATGTAATGTAAAATAATGTCCTGATGGAGATAAAGCACAAATGTATAAATGTGGTTTACACAAATAGGTTGACCATTCGCCAAGTACCATAGCTAATTGTACCACAGCTTTTACCTTATTTCCACAGCAAATGCACAATGCAAAAAGATAATTAGAGGCAGCATACATGCAATCGAACAAAAAGAAGACAAATGTGCAACTTAAACTCAGAGTTGGTGTTGGCGTCACAGCAAAAGCCAGTCTAGAAACGTGTCCACTGCTTGTGGCCCGAAAGACATTCAACGCCAGATGAAAGATATTTGGCTCTACAATGGATATCATTTTGAAATTTCAAAATAAAATACGATGCCACATTATTTTGTTACGCCCCACTCCCCTCCCTGCTCTCCACTGGTGTGCTTGCCTGTCTCCTGGATTGGATTATTTCATAACGATTAGGCTAATAAGATTGTAATTGATGGAAGGCCTTACCCTGCCCTGTGGTATTGGTTTTAAGTGGCCCCGGATGGCCCTGCCTTGTCAGTGCTTCGTCTTTAATGTTTTATCTGGACATGTGGTTCTGGCTAAACTGCTGACAGAGGCTGAGGGAGCTGGTAGCAACACACCAGATTACTGCAACTCATTCTTCTTCGACGTGCAGTACAGCAGGGCAGTGCTACAGAGAGACACAGACACACATAAACACACACGGAGTCTCATGAGCCGCCTTGTCAATTACAACTAACAGCCATTCACTGCTTCACTGCATTTAGGCTATCCTCTTTTCTTTTATCCTCTTTTCTGCTCTGTTTATTTAAATGATCCTGCAGCTTAAATAATGGGCCAGGACAAGTGTATAGCACAATAGCCTGGTATTAGCATACTTCCAAGTTGTGTCAGACTGGGACATGGGAGTAGAACAACAGAAGGAAATGAATGAAAACTGAGCAAATTCAAGTCTCGTCTATGCGTTTTACAGAGTTTCACTGGAAAATCCGTTGACTTTCTATTATTTTTCAGATTTTTACACTGGTTTAAACTGATTATCGTACAGATTTTGTCTCCACAAACCAAAACATTGTTAGGTCGTTACAG
The DNA here is from genome assembly GCA_036023655.1 of Nannoperca australis. NCBI lineage: Eukaryota > Metazoa > Chordata > Actinopteri > Centrarchiformes > Percichthyidae > Nannoperca > Nannoperca australis. The sequence continues at coordinate 37,217 of JAVQJD010071844.1, read as the reverse complement.
TCAACAAGCACCGCTAAGGAAATCTCTAGAGAAAGAAAACGCAAATGCACCATATTCCCTCTGAGTATGTAAAAGTACAGTTAGTATGGTATGGTTACATTCAGCAATGCTTTTAGATATATGTTTCTTTTAATTTTTCTAGCAATGTTTTTTTCTTTAAAAAAGTCTACATAAAGCTTTATTTATTTTCATATTTTTTTCAATGTTTCACATTTTAATGACCCTATGCACTATATACTGTCCACAGAAAAAAATGCAATTTCCTACACCTTCTCCAAAGAAGCACAGATTATCATTCTGCATTTTTTTCCACAGCGCTGATGAAATGTGCAGTCCATTCAAGCAGTGACACTAAGGCAGTTGGAGCTTTAAGGGGTCAAATAGAGGGTGTTCTTTAGTAGAAGCCAACATGTAAACTATTACTTTAATTCCTACAGCAGCAGCAGCAGCCGCAATGCCCCAGGGGAGTTCCTCTACAAGATGGGGCTAAAGGGTTGACTAGCAAAGGTTACTCCAAATATAATCTGGAAAAACAACATCCACATCCACATATGCAAACAAACGAGTGTACATGGCTAAACACGTCGGTAAGTCGATGACTGTAATCAAGCGTGAACTCAAACACAAAGAAAAAAACGACCATTGGTCTTTGAAAGGAAAGTGCAAGCATGATCAATTCAGTATCACTGCACAATTAAAACATAGCTAATGATCTAAACAACAAGACAGACATGAAATAAGCAGGCAGGTTTAGCCAAGATGGTTAGAGAAGCCAATGAGAATGTACTAATAAAACAAAAGGAATATGCTGTCGGCAGACTGAAGCCACAAGCACAATACATTGATTGAAAGTGAAGTGACGCAGAAAGCACTCATGCAACTCCCTGAGAGGCACCTATTCAATTACATTCATGTAACATTTGAATGACTTTGTGGACACATGAGGCCTGGTTACTCAATAATGACCCACCAGCTGTTTGCGGCGGATGCACAACAAAAACATTTGCACATGCAGCAAACACACACACACACACACACACACACACACACACACAAGATCACCTACAGCTAAACACCACCTCATATCTTTGAATATGGGCTGCTCATTTAGCAAACAAAAACCATGTTAATGTAATCACCACACGCCAGGGACATGCAGTATAATACAGAGCGAGGTTATTAAAAGGAGAATGCATCCAAAACAAATAGAGAGACAGAGGGGCACATGTGTGTAAGAAATAAGAATAACCTCAGACTACAGACAGCACAAAGTTCACCAGACTTTTGTGCTGAGACACTTGACAGACCATGTTTCGATGATTCACAGTGAAAAGGAAAAAAGACAACATCATTATGGGCGCTGAATCGCAAAATAGCAGCTGTACAGAGTTACATGAAAAATGAATGAGCGAAACATACGGTCATGGCAGTGTGTGAATTATTAATGAAAGAATGAATTTCCTCTATGCAGGAGGTGTTCACTGTCTACAGTCAGGTGGTGCTATGCACTCAAGACAATCCATTTCATGTCCTGCTGTCAGGATGTCATTCTGTCTGGACCACTTGATAAACTTATCACCCAGCTCCCATCACTCAGCTTTGTAAACATGAACTATGTGAGAAAATGTTTTTTGAACAAAGAGCCTTTCGGTGTAATTCTATTAAGATTTCAGTATTATGTTATAAAAGAAAACAAGTCTCAGTGGTTAGCGTGCGTCTGCTGCATGTGTGCTTGGTGTAGAGTTCAGCTCAGCTGTACCACGTGCTGATTCTACTGTAGACAGGCAGCTTTGCTGAAGACAAGAGGCAAAACATCTCCTCTGTGAGAATACAGAGAGCAGAGACAGAGAGAGTGCAGATGATGAGAAATTATGGATGTGAGGGTGGAGATGGATGAAGAAGTACTTTTTTTTTTGCAGGCAGCACATCCACATGCACAAAACATTTGCCCCAAAACTAATTTTGTTGATTAATCAAGGTTATCAGGATGTAATTCATCGGCACTGTCATGCTGACACTTATACTGATAATTAATTTGACAAAGATAATTACCAGCAAGATGGTCCTACTGTGAGTGAGAGTGATGAATCAACACCCACTGCAGTCATACAGCCTGCTGTTAGCTCTACCAGGCCACGCTTGTATCCATGTACATGTACATGCAACTAAGTTATCAACTCTCTCTGCCTCTGTGGGGTCCCACTCCTGCATCCCCAGCCATGCAAACCTGTTAAATAATGTTAGTAATCCTAGACCCAGACAACTGTTCACCATAATTGTACAGTATCACAGAAAGATCCCTTTCTCTTTGCGGATCTGCTATCTCTCCTGCTGCTACCCATGCCACCTCGCCCCGTCTCCACCACCCTTGTCTCCCTCTGCAGTGTGTACTGCAGCAGTTGGATGAAAAATGGCCTGGAAGGGTGGGCTGGTGCAAGGTTGCCAGCAGACACATAACAGATATGCACACTCACCTTCAGACACACACTGCGCTCTCTTTCTCGCCTCGCTGTGCTATTTCTCTAGCTTGCTCTCGTTCTGTCTTTCTCACAGGTAAGGCAAGCGCACACACAAACACACACAGGCATATAAAACAAGAGCGAATGAAAGAAAGAGTTAGAGCCAGACGAGGAGGGACGGTGGTGTAGCTTGTAGCTTGTTATCAGAGGGTTTTCCTCCCATGGGTACCTCTGACCCAGCCAGGCCAGCCACGCCAGGGCCTGTGGAGCCTTTTAAAGGGGTACTCGAAACTGAGCACATGTCCTAAACTGGCCTCCTACTTTTTCAGTTGAATACCTTTTTGTTTCAAAGGCACATAAACGAAATGGGCACAATGTGTATTTGGCAGTGTTAGAATCTACAGTTTGGAGATGAGAACACCACACTGCAGTTAATTGATAAAAGAACATGTATATATTCTATTTGACACATATACAAACATGCACATGTGTGCATGTACCTACACAAAACCTTTACGTTAGAAACTTCCCTCAGATGATTCTATCCATGTTCATCGGGCACAAGCATGAAAGATGGAGTCTGAGAGAAAGGAGGGAGGAATCTTCAAAGGGTTCCACTGAAGTCGATCTCTGTGTTTGGGTGGGGGATGGGATTCAAAGCTTTCTTCAAAGCAATAAAGGAGGGAAATTAAAGCTGCATCTTTTTAATGTTAAGGTAAGAGAAAAAAGAGGTAGAGGAACAGGCACCGGAAAGAGGACATAATCGAACGTCTACAAGACTTAACCGAAGTTCTGGCTATTCCTTCACAACACTGTTAATGATATGTGGATAAGTCCCCCATCGCAGCGGGCACTGGGGGTTTTACAAAATATCTTACACTGACTTTGTGACAGGTGTGCAGACATTTGGATTACAAATTACAAATAGGAGCTAGTACATGCATAGCCTAATTCCCCAGATCAGCACCACTTACCATTACTGCTTTACCTTAATGTGCTGATGGCGATTCATTATTGTAAAGCAGAGAGATAGAGGGAAAAACAACCTTCACCTCTAAAAATAAACATATCCTGCTCCTGCTGTTAAGCTCCCACTGGACCTACAAAGCTACGTGAAGGAAAAGAAGACTGAGAAAGACATGCAAAACATGCCGTCTGTTCTGCACGGCTACGAGAGCAGAAAAGAGCACTGGTCTATTTGGCAAGTGGTGCTAAAACCCAGCTTAAAACGTCAATGAACAGATGTTGCAAAAATCTCATTGTTTCATAAAGTTATTAACATTTTGTGTAGGTTTATTTTATCTTTGGTGCATTAATGACCCATAACATTTGAAAAAAAGTTATATCTTAAAAGAAAAAAGGTTTGCTTTGTGACTTTGTTAAAGGAGATGAAAACATTAAAATTAATTACAGTGTACATTTAACTGTATTATCAGTTCCTATCTATCAGCGATGTTAGTGTGTCTAATTTTAAAACATTTGATGCCTGTACCCACATATCTGATATAATAACTTCCTTCAGAAATTACTACTTTGATTTTTTTTATTTTTTATTCTAGAAACTGTGTATCTTTATCCTTATTGTTTTTATTCCCATCCCACCATTATTGAAGTGACCTTTAAAAGTCACCCTCTCACCCAGTGTCCCAAATCACATTAAGGCTGATAAAATAAAACAAGATTATCCTGACAGAAATGAATTTAATAATAAAAAATAAATACTAAGATCATTTCATATTCATATATACCCGTCTCCTTACCACTATTTTATAATGAGATGATTTGTGTAATGCACGGAGTGTAGAGTATTAGAATTAGATGAGTAGATTTAGATTTACATGAATACAAATGAGGTGCTGTCAACATGAAAACAGACAAGAGTGACATCTGTGAACATCCTTACTGCACACTCAAGTACCTAAAAACACATGCATGTACATGCAAAGTCTCTTGGTATACAGCACAAAATCAGCACTACCAGCTCTTTAATTGAACTGAGGAGGTATTGTTAATGGAGGTCTTGCCTGGGCCGGTTTAGCCACAGCCAGTTGTGAACCTGAAGACTAGCTGCTAAAGTACATCACACACACACACACACACACACACACACCCTCTGCAGCTCCACTGACAAGAGGTTTGACTCTGAACCTCATTAACTCTGAACCTCTCAGAGAATCCAGCCCGCTGACACTAAATGACCAGTTTATTAGATAATTCTGTACAATCAAATGCAATCCATTTACAACAATCCTGCAATGAATTATATTTTTATGAAGCTCAAAATGGTCTTTGTTAAAATTGTATCACAGAGGTATAAATTGGCCTCACTCAGTGGTAATTTTTGAGGTTGTGGGTGATGATGGTGGTTGTATTGCCCTCCATTACACTAAACGGTTTCTCAGATGTCACTTTAAGAATGTTTGTACAATCACATGTGCTTTTCAACATTCACAGTGTAGTAATGTGTGACATTCAGTGTGCAACTAACATCTGACATCAGTTTCACTTTCTTTAAAACCACATTTCTATCCTAGTAAATATGTTTGAATATAATCATCAAAACATACTGTAGCTGAAATAAAAACATCTTACAAAGTTGGAGATAAATTTGAATACCCATGTATCCTCAGACTTTGTTGGAGGTCATAAAATTGACACATTGAACACTAACTCAATTAAAATGCTAGAAAGTTAAATGGTAAATCGAATAAAATGTTACATTAAATGTTGAATCCAATTAAATGCAATTAAATGAAACACTGAAGTGTTAGAACCAATTACCCAAATTACACGAGTTCAAAGTGATCAAATGAAATTGTCAACAAATCATTTTATGATTATATTTTATCAGCCTGACATTTACTTATCAAGAACAAATTTTTAACAAGTTCATTTAGTGCAATTTTGGCTTGCCACTGATTCTTTTAACTCATTGCTGCACTTAGTCTGATACTGCTTTCAGCACCACCTCATTCGATTTAATTCAGTCAGTTTAACTGTGTGTGATTCAAGTTGACAACCTTACCACCCATCAATGTGATGTATCCATGCACTTGACAATGAACATATCTTGCCATTAAAAATGTCACCCCAGTGGGATTATGCACATGCAGATGCATACGTGATGTGACAAACCCCATGGATAAACCTGTGACTTTTTCACTGAGTGGATGCACTATTTGAGTAGACAGAACAGAAATGTGACTGAAATATGATGGAGGTGTTTTTGAGTTGAGTTTAAAAAATCTGTCCTTAAAAACAACCCCTAATTAAAGGTGATAGTGAAAGCAAAGATCTAATTAACCATGAATACACCATATAATTTGATAGCTACCAATTCCACTTCTAATATCAGATTACAGGTTACCATAGTGCGTATTGATCTACACAATACGCACTAGTCACTGTGACTATGATTTATGAAATGGAACTAGACATTCAGAAGCATGATTTCAAGATTTGGAAAGCCTGCACATACACAAATACTTACTAAAAACACAGAGGTTGATATATTTGCCCCACCAGTTCCACATTAATATACACACCCGAAATGCTTTGTAAGTTTAGTCAGTCGGTTTCGCTTTCTACATGGAGGCTATGAGGGTGTTTGTATGTTTAGGTGAAACATTTCCTGATCAAAGGCATCGTCCTTTAACACGTTACTCCTGAGAGGAAAAGTATGCGTTTATTTTGGGTAATATTGGAACAGCTCAGGTCAAGCAAAATATGCTTTGTCAGCCATTCTTCCAAGATTCATTTCTAATATTAGTATCCCACAAAGACGGAGCAAACTCAAGGGCAATGCTCCATGGTATGTTTGTGTGTGTTTATTAATGTACATGCAAACACAGATATACATTACACACAAACACTATGTGGAACAGGACACTGGAGTGAACTCAAGCTCTCTGTTCTGCAGCTGTTGAATCATCATCTAACCTGGAGCTTACAAAGCATTGCACTGATCAAAATAAACTGTCCATTCTCACAGGGCCATGGTCCCTATGGGAATCAATCCCAGTAGTGCGGGGTTTCCATAGAGCCAGAGAGGTCAGTAGTACCTCGTTTGACCTCAGTGAATCATTAACCTGAGTCACAACCCTCTCAATCTTTCAGCATGTCTTCTCCCGCCTTCCCTCACATTCTCATCTTTACTCGTTTCTCTGGTAACAGTGTGGCATAGTACACGCATGCAGCTTTTCCGTCTCTACCATTTCTACTTAACTCACTCTCTCATTGCTTTCCATCTTTTCATGTTCTCTCTGATGTTCTCTTTTTGATCACACATATGGACAGGAAAATGGGCCAGGAATGGCCAATGTTTGAAATGCAGGACAAATTTAGAATCCAAAGTGGTAGAATCCGATGGGGTCACATCGTCTGGGCCGAGCCTGAGACATAGCCGCTTTGCTGCTCCCAATTAGACTAAAAACTACAGGCAGAAAGTCTGATATATTCAACCAGGCCACATTCCGGCCCTGTGCCTCTATCTGTCAGAGAAAGAAAGGAAGTGGGAGAGCAAGAGAGAAATGGGGAGATGCAAACATTAGAGGAGAGACTGAAGATAAATTGGTATGCCCTCCCCCCTCCTCTCTCCCTCCCTCCCTCTGCCTCTCTCTCTCTCGCAACTGCTATGTGCGAGACTGCAGATAGATTCTGATGTTCTCATTTATGTCTTAATGATTGGGTTAGTATGCAGCTTGTGCTCTGCAATGCTGCGCTTAGACAGAAAGCAAGATCACAGAGGCCCACAAGCATACATGGGCGCTCACACTCATACACTGCGAGATGAAAGGATTATCTAATGCATGCAGTGGCACATACGTAGATGTATGTTTCAGTGGAATCACACATGACACCATATTCTGCAAAGCACGCTTTGTATATACATTTGATCTACATTATGTCATGTATCAGCTGGTAATCTGCGGTACATTATTATTACAGGAATATTAAGGAATGTTACACGGACAGCCTTAGAGTGCACTCATATGCAAAGGGAGGATGAGGTAAGAGAGAGGGAGGCAGAGAAAGAAAGATGGTACTTGTAATGACATGTCTTATCATCATGGGTGGTTAAGGCTTGAAATTTCATGATGAGTATCCTTTTAGTAAACAGCCGTATCATTTGAATATTTTATTGAGGACAATTACTAGCTTGTTTACTTATTAATCTGATTGCTGCTGCCAGAATAAGCTGCAGCTCTGTGTCATGGTGAGAATCAGAGTTTGTGCAAGCAGAGGAGAGCAGAACAGAGCAGCCCCCACACTGCTGGTAGGCCTACTGCAGGGAAAAGCATCAAGTTTACACTGAATTTTAATGATAGCTTGGAAATTATTAGCATGACCGAGTTACGCATTCAAGGTCCTGGAAGATATGCACTCCAATGCATCCCCTATGTGTACTATGACCACTATGAACTTGTCAATTAGCTAGAGAACAGTACTGCCCTAACAAGGAAACTCTCAAAGCACAAACAGCAATGAATAAAAAGCCAACATTTTAGAATTACACACAGTTATTTTGCTAAAGCACTCCCCCAAACGATTGTCCAATCATAGCTGAGCAACAATAACAAGTTCTCATGTAAAAGTGAAACATTATTTGAAAATACAATAACAAAAACACAAAGTGATATATATTTGCAGTGGTAGAGTGGAAAGGTGAGCAGCCATAGCAACAGTAACTAAAGGGGCCGGGCGTCAATTGAATAATATATTTTGCAATGTAAAGGTAAACAGATAGAGACAGGTGATGGACAAGATGTGATTTTGAACAATTAGTCACAATAATACATGATAGGTTATTGTTGCTCATCAGCTGGAAAATAGATTTGAAGTGCATATGCACTAACATTCGATTTATGTTTTTCAGGTGAATGTGGACCATATGTTCAGACCAAGCAATGACAGGTCCATTAATCTAAGCTATAAATCCCATTACAAGAGGCTGTGTAGGAACATGGTTGCTACCTATTACCTGCTGGCTCATTACAACACAAGGGCCCACTCAGAACCACCTTGCCTGTCACCTCATACCATCAATCTCCACAATGGCATCACATGTAGCAGATTATGTATGTTAAAAAACAGAGATACTTGGCAACCGTGTCTGAGAAAAGGTGCACTAAAGTGTGTTCGTTTAAGGCTTCCTTCTTCACATCCAAAATGTATCCAAACAGGAACATGGCTGTAATTCCACTGGGATGTGATGACAAAATGGACCATCTAATAGTGTCACTGGCTGGAAGAGAGCTAGCCTTGGGGCCCAGCTCACCACTGCTTAGGGGAGTTGATATATGAAAGGACGAGAGGAGAGCAGAGGGGAGGAGAGAAGCTTAGGGGCAGCAGCCGATTCCCATAATAGTAACGCTGCAATACCTGAAATACCCATGATCATTATGTTGTGTGTATAGCGCAGGTGCACAGGCATAGCAGAGTTTTACATAAACGGGGTGAGTGGAGCATTTGTGTAACAGTGTGTGTGTTTGGGTGCATATCGCTGGGTCAGGCTCTTCATAATCCAGAGATTTTCCACTCTGTTGCCTCCATTGTGAGGAGGAAAGAACACGGGAACTCTTGGTGCACTCTGCTCCACCTGCAAACACACGCTGCATGTAACAAAGGCTAATACTACACTTCAGGCTCATCAAGTGTATGTGTCCTCTTCAGCACTAATCACTGTCACCCACTCATGGAGGGCTTGCTTAATGAGGAACATTCTCACCAACCGGTTGCTGCGATGAAAATGCATCAGTCTTTCATGTGCACAGCAATAATAGATAACCCATATCTCACTTCAATAATTTATAGCTTATATCTCCCTGCAGTTCAGGGTCTGCACTGCAGGACATTAGAGCTCAGGGTCCTTTCACATAAATCTTCCAAGAATAGGGGTTAGTGCCAAGCTAGTAGGATCACATATAGTCAAATCACATGACCATATTCTATTTTAGAATTAGCTGTAAAGAATAATGCTGGCAATATATTTGTATTATTGTTAACAAATCCCATGAAAAGACCCAAACCACCAATGCATTAGTCTGTCTCTCAAGGCTTTCTGACTTACTGTGTCTGTGGCTCCCAGCCCCAAGCACATTCATCTCTATTGAAGACATACATCTTTAAATACAGGTCAGAATACTGGATATACTAACATTTTTAAGAAAGGCACTGTAGTGTAGAGTGCAGTAAATATTGCATTTGTAGAATGACAAATTAAGATTTACAGCTGCAGGATGAGGTATGTGTTTTTATTAGTACAATTGACTTAAAATAAACTACAGTCCTCACACTCTTGGTAATGAATGAATATGTCACCCAGTGCAATAGTGTGTGGCTCATTGTGGACAACAGTATGGCACAGATGAATAAAATATACCAGGCAATACTGCTTTCAATAGTTGACAATAAGAACAATATAGACCTGACTGATCCATTAACAGTTGGTGCCTGCCTACATTTCTTCCATACATACAGTATTCCTAACCCTCACCCTCCACTGGACTGCCTTCAGGGGTAGGACATGTAGCTAACAGAGTTACCGTGACATTATGGATGAACAGTAACTAACAGCTTTTGAAAATGTGACACAGCTGCACATGCACACAAACAGTATGCTGACCTTCTTCAGGTCATTCTCTTGCAGCTGTAATGATTGCACCAGGTCCTGCCCTTGGAGATCTTTACTGACAACAACCAATCATGGGTAATATACTCAGGCCTCTAAGCATCCCTGTACACACATGCATAGCCCGCTTTCCACTCCTCTCCTGGTGTCTCTGCACTCTTCTAGAGGCTAGCATTTCCAACATTTGCATTGAAATTGAAAACGGAGTAAGTAATTCCCTAACTCCCTGAGTATCCACAGTCCCAGATGACCCCACTCCACAGTGTCCTCCCACACATCTACAAGAACAGAACAATATTTTCCTGGATACCACTGTATGCTTGACACCTCCTCTTCCTCCCCCACATACTATCCACAAAAGGGTGAACATACACGTGCGTGCATGCACATATATGAATAAATAGCCTGAACGTGCTCATACACACACAAAGCCATGTCGGCATCAGAAGAGGATATGTGATTGTTTACAAGAAGATTTGTTTTGTCATTAGGGGGAACACAATGACTCCTGCACAGCTGTGAGCTCTTTCCTTTCTTTCTTCTTTGTGATGAGTCCATAATGTGGGCAGTGGCTGTGGTCTGAGAAAACTCTTTGTCTACGGCATTCCATTAACCAGGGAAATGATGCTTAGAAAGACACAATTAACTGACACAAAATGCATGGAGTCAATTTCTACCATACTGACATAATTGTGAATGGATATAATCACAGCACAGAATTGACCTTGCCAGGCTGCTGCTTTTGACAATCTGCTAAAGAACATCTATCTGTATCACCCCTGCTTATACTCATCTGAACCATTTTATAAACAGCATGCCCTTTTCTAGGCTTGATACCTGTTTGCAGGCCGTAAATCCCCCTGAGGGTTACTTAAAATAATGTATTTAAATTTACGAAACTGATTCAAAACAATACTTTTTGTGTCATTTTAAATTTGGTGCACTGCAGACAGGAGGTTTGAAGTGTCAGCAGTGCTGTCACCTGCGTTTTAACCCTGTGGTGTGCAGGAACAAAGAAAAGTTCAGTGGTCTGTTCTGTAACGTCCGTCTCATACCTGGTGACTAGTTTGAAGTACAGCTGTGTATATTGTTCATATTTCAGTCAGCCAACTCACATGGAATAGATTGTAGAATATGTACAGCATTTATGTTATGTAACCCTAACCCCTAACCCTGAACTAGCTTGCAGGATAATTGAATTTCAGTAATTGCATAATAGTTAAACCAAAATTACTGGCCATGATACATTTGAATTCTCTCTATATATTATCTCTGCAAGTTCAAGGTCTGCTTTGCTCCATTTTTTTGTTTTTTGTAATTTCAGCCTAACTAGTTTTCTGATCAGATATGTGACATGTGAAATGTCAGAGATCTGGGGGATAATCAGGCAGGACTGTGATACGTAGTATACTGTATGGCTAACAGCAACCACGCCTTGCTTTCACCCAACACGTGACACGATGCTTTCATTGCTCATTGGGCCACCAAAAACATTTAGGGTGTTTGAAAACACGTGCATCTGCTGCCTCAGGTGCACCATGGCCTTAAATGTTCCACAGTGTACAAGCAGTTACATAACACAGAAATGCCAGGGTGTGTATTGCGTGCCTTCTCACTGGTCTTTGTCAGTGCCAGCTTTGTGGCATCACAGCGGATTGTGTCTTCTGTACGTGACTGCTTACCCACCACCTCCGCTGTCTGCCTGCCTGCCCGCTCTGACCTGTAGGCCCGCTGAACAGCATGCTAAGGGCATAAACACCCAGCAGGCCTTAGTTTTTCTCTAATATCACTCCACAATCACATTACATCTTGTCCTATGCATCTCAATGATTTTCACCATGGAAAAATATATGTGTAGCTTAAAAACTTAAACGAATCACTGAAGGTGTCTGCAAGCCCCCCAAGCTTTCAATCTATGTTCAGAGTATATTTGTCAGTACAAGCAGCGTGTGCAAGCTCAGCTTTAACTTAAAAAAAAAAAGAGTACACAGCAGGCACTGGTGGGGTGTTATTTTCCTCTTAACTAGAACTTATTTCTGGAAGTACCTCTGCAAAACATGCAGCGATGACAAATATGTATGATAATAGAGCAACAAGCGTGTCTCTTGGGGATTCACTCTACTGCTCCACATTATTCGGTCTGATATTATGACTTTGGTCTGTCAGCTTACAGCCATGTCTTAATGTCTCCATCATCTAAATAAGGTCCCCTGACTCCTTGCTCAGCTAAATGTCATCATCATGCAAATGCAGTAGCCACGAACCTCCCATAAGTGGCTTCTGCCTCTAAGCCTTGAAGAAAAAGGTTCCTGCCTTAATATGCTAAGTAAAGATGAGCGTCCAGTGCTCTCCTGGCCTGTATCAATTATTAATAAAGGAGCTAAGAGGTCCACTCTCTGGGGTTCTGATCAATGCTGAATCGCTTAATGTAGTTTAGTGGGCCTGTGTGTATGTGAGCATGTGTGTTTGCATGCTAAAATGCATAAATACCTGTTTATGTGGTTCAGATTTGTTTTTATATGAACATGATAGATGAGTTCTTGAACTATGATTAAGAAGGTGACATGCAAAATGAGATGCTGCATAAATATTTACATGCTGTAGAACGTTAATACACTATAGACAATGCAAACATCTTCAAAATTTAAATTTAATTTTACAGACCATGTACCAAACCATCAGTATTTTCTGAAGAAACTAAGGTCATGTCCTTGATATTTTAGGAATTTGTGATGAGAAGCAGCCTGGAATCACAAAAATTCAGCTTCTTTTTATAAGTAATTTTAGTATTGTAGACTGAATGTCTCCTCACCAATAGTTGAGATTCCAACTGTTTAGAGGTATGTTGTGGATGAGAGGAGGATAAGGGTGCAGCATGGTCAAAATAAATAAACCCATGGGTGTGTTTAGCTGACAAAGAGACCAGCTGCCTCAAAGATTTCTCTCAGCCAAACAACCACACTCAGGTGCTATCTGCCCATTCATTTTCTCAGTGCGAGCTGCTGCTGGAGCTGTTTAGAAATGTTAGCTACAGTAGCAGGTTATCACTCCCTTGACACACATAAACAAACCAACATCACAGGCCAGCATGATGCGAGTAAGCTACACTGCTTCCAGCTCCTGAAGGTGTGTGTGTGTGTGTGTGTGTGTGTGTGTGTGTGTGTGCAAACTAGGTCTGTTTATATGTATGTGTAATGCTTACAAGTCCTACTTTCTATTTCAGTCCTTTCCAATTCCCATTTTCAAGTTATTCATTTATTTATATTTTTTCAGTTTTGTTTCTCCTTATTACTCTTTGTCATTATTTGACATATTATTCTCTGGGGACAAAATACATAATTAAGGAATTGTTTTAAATTATCTGTTCCCCCGTTGTAAAAGGAATATATTTACCTGCGTGTCTTCCCATACAGCACCTGTGGCACCGAGATAAACAGCCAGCAGATGAGCCACGACTGCTTGTCTGAGATGAAGACAAGCAAACACACAGAGATCATAGTTCCTGGGCCATTTTTTATTCAAATGTGTTTTTCTGTTGGTTTGTGTCTTGGTCTGTCCCAGTGCCTTATTGTTGGACACAGCTACAAAGGCATGACCATTCCCTAACTTTAACCAAGTCTGTATTATTGTAACCGATGACAACGTCCCCTAACCTGAACAAAGTACTTATTTCAAGCCAAACTGTGATCTTTCCCTAAACCTAACCAAGTTTTTGTGTGTAAACCTAACCAAACCTTAATCATAGCATTGGCATATCATAAAAACAGACTTATTTGTCAACATTGCAATTTAAAGGTTTTGGAAAGCAGAAAAGATGTCATTTTGCCAATAGAGACCTCAGATCAAAAAACGCTTCATGTTCAAGAGGACATGGAGAAACAATGTATTTTTTAATTTAATTCGGAGGACTTGTTGGGACAGCTTACCTTCCAGTAAGTAAGTAAGTAAACTAGAAAAATGGTGTTTGATGTTAGAGGGTATGGACTATATGACCTGGACTATATGAGTTATGCTGTAGTGATGAAGTTTGGCTTGGATATGAGAATGTTACTGTGGTAACTAGACACAGTCTATAGGATATAATAGTAATCCTACAGGTATTGGTAGCAATCAGAAACCTCCTCAGCAATAAATACTTTTCAATCACAAAAATGCTTCAGCATTATTACAGAATGCCACCTGTTCCATTTATTTTTCATAAGCTGAAGAAATACAGAAACACAATCCTGTAAAGCAACAACAGATTGTACCCACCATACACAGAGCTGAATAGCCAGTGTAAAAAGAAAATCACACCCAGCAACCAGCAAGTATTTTCAGCACCATATGAGTGTAAGGATACTAAAAAGCCTTTTTGTTGTTTACCATAAGGCAAACCTCTGAAGGGCATCCTTGTTTAATGACACTCACACAAGAACTTTGCCTGACCAAAATGATAATTTCTGATTAAAGAATAAATAAGTAAAACTGCTGTAAGAATATGGCCAAACATTTAGCCAAACTAGGAACGGCAATCATTTTGGTGTTCCCCTGACTTTTCATGTAAAACTTTGGTTCACGACCAAATACTGCCTAAACTAACGTTCCAATTAGCCTCAGCTGTGCTTTGTGTTTATGATAAGTATTAAATGTTAGCATGCTAACATGTTAAACTTAGATAGTGAACATGGTCAACATTATACCTGCTTAACATCAGTCTGTTAGCATTGTCATTGTTAGCGTGTTAGCATGCTGACATCAGCATTTAGCTCAAAGCACTGCTGAGGCTGATGGAAAGACTCTTTGCATTGACAGGATAGACGGACATTATGAATAACTGACATATTGACAAATCAGTAAATTGTTCACATAAATAGTGTCACTAAATCAATGTATCTTTCAAATAGTATCTGTGTACAGTAATCACTGTTTGTGTACGTGTGTGTTTGCATAGTGTGTCTGTGCCTGTTCTGATGTATGCGTTGTCTTGCTGTGCTCCAAAGCTGAGTGTGAGTGAGGATAATAGGTCTGATGCGCTGTAGAGTGAGAGAGAGACACAGACAAAAACAAACAAAGGAAGAGAGAGAGAGAAAGATGGGGGGGGTTAGCTCTCACAGAATGCACAATAAAGCAAGCAATGAGACAGGAATGTCAATATACCCTGTGAGTGTTGCCTGGAATACCTAAACATGGTGCCAAGTAGAGACACAGTAGGACAGTCTCAGCCTAGAGGTGGTGTGTTTGTGTGTGTGTGGTCGTGTGTGCATGTGCATGTGCATGCGTGTGTGTGTGTGTGTGTTTGCAGTAACATATCCTCTCTGTGTGTACGTCAACTGCTACTAGCACCGACGGCACTTCACAGACACGCAGACATTCCTGAAATCAACTGCACACACAAGATGGAGTGACATCTGAGAGACTCTTGTGAGAGTATCTTGCAAGGTCAACCCACAATTTCCATGTCATCAAAAATGTGATAGATTCCAACTGTAAGACAGCAGCAGGACAAATAGCCAATCAACACAATCAGAGTTTATATTGACAAACGCAAACACACACACACACACACACACACACTAAAACACACACTAAAACACGCATGTGCAGTGCTTGTGTAATGAGTGAGTGAGACAGATGGTGAGTCATACCCCACTTTAGATCACCAGCACTACATTTCCCATGAGGCCACTCATAACGACTGCTGTCAGAGGCAATGTTCTTCCTGATTTTCTGTGATTGGAGTGCGCCCTCATGGGAAAAGGTCAGATGTCAGAGCAATAGAGGGTGACCGGAGGCGATATGCCACAGAAGAAGATTACAAATAGCATCAATTAGTTATGTTTAACAGAGTCCAGACGTCGTTTTTATGTTAAGTGGTCTTGTGTAGTTGCTCTGTACTTTCATTTCTAACATTTTATATTGCAACTTGTTCCACTGCTGTGTGTAACTCAGTGAAATTAGCTTGATATCAGAGACTTGCTATTGTCTGATCATATATTTTCTGTACAGTCATGACATCTACATCTATTGATGGGATTTATTTGTTTACAAGGTATTCATGATTAAGATTTGCACACCAGGGTTTATGTGTTTGTGAGTGAATAATAATGTAGGTTGCCAGTCCAGACCAAGTGAAGGTCGAGGTCCTTATTCAAAACACAATATGTCTTGTTAATGTGTCCTCTGAGGCAGCTTTCAGCACAGAGATAAGTATCACTTCCTCTTTTATGAAGGATTTGTCCCCTTTAAACCTTCATGCAAATTACAGAGTCTAGAAAGAATTCTTTATCGTAATTTCAGGCTACAACTAAATATTATTTTCATTAATCTATTAATTATTTATTTGCTTAACTGATGATTTGTTTAGTGTATTAAATATCTGTGTGAAAAGTGCTACATATGCCCAAGGTGACTTCTTTAAGTGTAAAAAAACATTCCAAAACACAAAGAAACAGAGAAAAACATCAAATCCTGAAATTTAAGAGGCTACAGTGAGCAAAGCTTTGGCATTTTGTGCTTTTGGGGTTGAACTTTTTTTTTAATACTGGTAAACTTAAAATAGATGCCAATGAATTTTCTGTCAATCTACAAACTGATTAATCTGCTATTTTTTCATCCCTATACAATTAACAACAAAAACTGTTTAAACACAATTATTTGGGAGGTTTCACTTCCAATTTTCGATGACGTCTAGCTTGTGTTCCTGAGTTGGTTGCTGAGTTTAAAAGCACTTATTCTGAGTGGTTTTAAACTAAAACCTCTGCTTCAGTATTTCCTGTACCAAAGAAATGCTAGAAATCACAATGTGATGCTTTTATTTGTCTTTTTTCCCGTCCCCACATTGTCCATTCATTTTTAAAGTGATTTTTCACCTCACTATTCTACTTGTTTTGTAACTGCACTGTATCGTCTTGTTGGGGTCAGGTCAAGAAACTGTTATCCATGACAAAACCCAGCAAACAACAGAATGGTCCAATTATTTCAAGGTGAGAACCTGACCAGTGGCTGTTTGTTTAGCAGTATTACAATGTTATGGTTAAATTATTCCTTTAAAATAATGTATGTTCTCATATAATAGCTGATGGAGTCCTACTGCCATGTTGTCTTTTGGAGAAGATTAAGGCTGAAAGGTCTTTCTAGCCACCTTGTAATGCCCTGAGGCTATTGCTCAGAGCTCGTTTACATTTCTCTTGTAGGGAGAGTAGGATTGATGCAGCAGGAGCATGTGGAAAGTGTATGTGTGTGTGTGTGTGTGTGTGTGTGTGTGTGGGTGTGTGTGTGTCAAATATGTCTATAGGGACAGACAGATCCTCACCTTCAGAACTAAGAGCTGACAGCTGCTGGTCAGATACTGTGAGCACTGAGAAAGACATCAGTCTAACTCCTAAAAGGAAAGTGAGTCAGCTGTAGCCAAGAGAAACTATTTCTGCAACAGCACGGTCGGAAGCAGAGCTACACAACTACAACTCATCCACATTCACATGTGTATGCCATATACAGTTGCAAGATGAAAAATAAAAAGCATCCACACATTACATTTGTTGCTGTTGTAAAGTTAGCACATGCTGCCAAACTTGCTTCATATTCTCATATTTGGCCCGTTTTCAGGCGATTAAGCTGAAATGTCCAAGGGGAGAGCACACAGGAAGCAGTCGCACATCACCCGGCATGAATAGAACGGTTTCCATGACGACCGCAGACCTAGTTCCACCAACAGCACTTGATTGGAAGAATGAATGGTGAAAAGTAGAAACCATGTTTTCCATGGTAATACTTTTCTGTAAGAGGGCTAATTTTATAATAGTGTATTGTTTCCATGGAGACCAAATATAGACACTATATAGCACAATCTGTATTTTCAGTTCTATTGTAATGCTCTATGGAATTTATAATCCACAGTACAAAATACAATGGTGAAGCTTTAGGCTAGGCTGTGTAATATAACCAACTATGGGTTTAAATCAACCCATAATAAAGCAGAGTTTTTTATTTAAAAGGCAGCTGATGCAACCCATGTATCTAACAGTTCAAACAGCTCTACTAGAGTTTGTGGAGTAATGACCTGTAACGTTCACTTTACATTGAGTAAGAACATTATATTATAATAAGTTTACACGACACTGATATGGGCATAATGCAATGTATCAAATGACAATGTGAAAACAATATGTGACAGTGTGTAAAGGGTCTCTCATTGTGTTAAGCTCTTTGTTTAGCTGTCCGGCCTGCAACTTTACTGTTTGGGTTCACTGACACCGCTCTCATAGTGTCACTTTCAGCAAAAAGCTATAAAAACCCACTGTACACTGCCTGCTCTGTACCAAACAACAGACAAACACAGTAAGCAACTAATTGGTGAACATAGTGAAGCAATTAGGAGCTACAGAGCCGGCTATTGGACTTATATTTGCCAGGTGGCCACAAACATGACTCTAAATGAATGGTAATGCTGCTCCGTAACTGCTTGACGTATAAAAAAGCAACTGTTTGCTAACAAGTTCACCACGATGTTTCTGCTGCCCCAAAGTCAAAGCTAAAAATAAAATCAGTTATTGCAAGTCTGAAAATTCAAAGCTCCATAAACCCCCCACTGATTTCTCTTCTTGCACTGTTCATCAAACTCAACAAACATTTGCTGGTAGACGCAGTATATCCCAGCTAACATATTCAGGTTTTTAATATTTGAGATACGGGCTTATCCCACATATTGTAAACACAATATGGTGTTTACATCTGCCAAGTAAAATACAGAACATTTGAATATCCAGAAAGTAAATGTGTGTGCAAACACTCCATGGCTGTCATACGACGGGATCTTCCTGCAATCTGAGTGAAGTTTGGAGAGGATTAGGAAAAGAAAGGTTTCACTTGGCCCAATGCTAAAAACAAACAGCTATATTACAACTGAAGATTTTCTAACAGATTCACAGAATACATTCCCATTTCGATCTCTTCTTTGTGTTGTTAACCAGACATAGCCAGCCATGTGCCATGGAGAGCCAACAGTCTGCAGCTTTTCATTCCAGGGTAAATGAATAAACATTTTTTTAAAAATTACACCTGCAGACTTCTGGCTTATCCTGGCATATTTGTTGACCACCCCTGTTTTATGTATTGCTGGGTGAACAGGAAATCACACGTTCTTGTAGGTTTTGCACTGAACTAAGTTAAGTTTTTAACATCAAGACACAAAAAGTCCAAATCATGGACTTTATAAAGAAAAAATATATAGCCATATTGCGTAAGTGTTGACACCAAACATATCTGAAAGGAAGATTGTAAACTTGAATTGGGTTTATTTCTTCACAGTGTTTGGCAGTTGTTGGAGCGAGAAAGCCCAAACGTGGTCAAAGTGGGAGGACAGAGCTCAAGTGGGATGAGCAAGTGTCAGCCACCATGGTTGACTGTTATGAGACTATCAAGCAAGTAAGCGAACAAACAAACCATTAAAATGCCACGTTATCTACCTTAAATCTTTACCATTAGTTGAGCTATGGAGCAATGTTTTAAAGAGAGTATTTTATTTATATCTTGTTTGTTCACAAAAAACTGCACTTCATTCAAACCCCTTTACTTTAAAAGAGTATGAAAAACACAGGCTGAGCATCCAGGAAAAACAGACAAATACCACTGGTGATAATATGTGATTCCAGTAAAGAAAAAGTGATGAGGAACATTTGCCTTTATCTATTAAAATTAAAAATCCATCATGGCACCAGCGGTTCCTTAAAAACACTCAAGTGCTGTATTCATTTTACACTGATAAAATGTTTTGTTGCTCTGTTTCGCTCATTTAAAAGTGCTTTTGTTTTAAATTGCTACTGAGAAGCAAAGGTAAAGTCATGGGTTAACAACATCTCATACATATTTCAGTAATCCATGTTACTATATACCATATATCCATGTAGTGATTCTTAGGAAACATTATTTTTATAATGTTATAATCTTAACTACTAACAACAAACATAACATATAACAAAAATATATCTTAAAAGTTGCAATCTGCCTTCAGGATGAGCTGTTTCAAATTGAATAGCATCATATTGCATCATTCCACAATTACAGAGTTCACAGATACTTTTGCCAGTATTGCTTGTCACTTTTCTTGCATGTTACTAATTGTACACACTTTACTGCTCTACTGGGAGACAGCTGCCTGCGTTACAGGCCCATGTGCACGTATTCAGTAGTTCTCACTGACAAATGAGCAAAGTGATATTTATGAACATGTGATCAATCGGCTTATTAGGCTTATCTGATAATACGGTTCGTCTGAAACACAAGTACACACGCAGACACAGTGCTGGTCATGGTCTTTCCGGCAATCTCCTCTTAGATCAGTCTTGATTCTTGGACTGCAAGATACCAGTTAACAAACTAAACCCAAACAAATGAACTATACCATTATCTCATTCCTTCTCGAGTGTGTGTGTGTGTGTGTGTGTGTGTCTTCAGGGGTAAGAGAGCCAGAGACATAGCAAGAGAGGAAAAGATGCATCATTGCGTGCTGACATTTATTTTCACACCATGTATACACTATGGTACAAATATGGAGAGAAATATTCTGTTTGTCCGGCAGCTTGGTCAGAAACATGCACATAAGTAGTCCACTGGGGGTCATTTGGCAGGGCTCTGGCAGTGCTCCTCCTGTTCCTCCTCTCACAAAGGAGCAAATATCAGCCCTGTTGCTGGGTTGTTGCCCTTCTACGGCCCTGTCCAGTTCTTGTGTAATGGCCCTTCTCCTCCATCCTCTAGAGACTGTGCTGGGATATACAGCAAACCTTTTTCTGACGGCACGTATAGATGTGCCATACTGGAGGAGCTAGATTACCTGTGCAACCCGAATGGGCTGCATGTACTGCCTCATGCTACCAGGAGTGACAAGAGCACTAGCAAAATGCAAAACTTGAGAAAAGTCAGCAAAGAAAGACAAGAAGGATCAGGAAAGAAAAATGGCCACCACCTGCAAAACCATTCCCTTTTTGGGGGTTGTCTTGCTGTTGCCTCTCCTGTCCTAAAAAAAAAAAAATCCTGAAAAAGCTATTATTATCAGTCATTGAGTTAAAGGTTAGGTAGGCAGTATTGTTCCATAATACTCGTTCAGCATATTGTAATTCAAGTTGTCTGAGAGCAGAACCCCAACTTCAGCCTCTCGTCTTGGTTCTGTTTTCTGACTGTAGAAAATCTAGCCCGTGACGGGAGACTTTGGCCAATCACAAGTTGTTTTAGAGCGACTGTGCATTTGTATTGGCTGTTCTACAAATGCGTAGACGCGTGTACACGTGGTGAAACCCTGATTCAACTGCAACTTGTGATACATTTCCAATACCTCCCTTGCCTGCAGTGGTGTGTCGTACAAAACAACACGTACCGGCTCCACACGGAGCATCAGGCACATTATGTTCGATGCCATGGCGCTCGTATTGACGTAGTAAAGATGATGACAAACAGTGGGGAATAACTTTTGACAGGGGACAGTGGCGTGTGTGTGCGGTGTACTAGCCTCTCATCCCGCTGCTGGACAGCACTGCAGCTGCCTCTGAAGCCTGTGGCGCTCTGCTCTGAGGCCACAAATCGCTGGAGGGTTGTCTTTGAGAAGACAAGTCACGGCGAGAGGAACCAGAGTCTCGTGAGGCCAGACAGGCATGAGGTTTCACACGGGAACCGACTCCTCCTGCTGCTAGTTGAAGTTGTGGGTTTGGTGGGAGGGGCTTCGCGGAGGGATACGAGACAGCAGAGAGATGTAGGTTTATTGTAGGTTGCACAGATTTTGCCTACCCCAGCTTTAAATGGTGGCCATATTTAATTTATGTATGTCACACTTGTGAGATATGAGATTACATTACATTTAGGCATTCAGCAGACGCTTTTATCCAAAGCGACGTCCAAATAAAAGCTTTACATAAAGTGCATAGAACCACGATCGAAAAATGATGAGCGAGATTATATGAAACACCTAGCGCACAATATGTCAGAGCATCAAACACTAATGTGCTACATCAAGACATTAAAGCAGCTGTAGTCAATATTTTTGTAATAACATTGGGTCAAATGACTAACCAGATATTCTTCACAGAAGTTGTTGGAGACCGATTCAGAAGTAAAAGGAAATTGATTACTGGACTTACCTTTGCCATGTGGCCAGAACTCCAAATAAATGTTATTTTTGCTCTGTGCCTGCTGCATGTGTAAATTTAAATCAACTTTAAAAGGAGCACATATCAGTATGGTGTAAATCCCCCACACACACACACACACACACAACAGTGGTGGTATTGGCAGCTTCCAGGTGAGAATGTAACTGTGTGAGTATAGTACCTAAGAAATTACACCTCAATCAGAAACAGACTATATAGTAAGTACTATCACACAATCAAGCACGAATGCTGCTTCTGTATTGGCATTTAGTCCATCATATCTGAAATCACTATCAAACTACTTCAGTGCCATTGGCTTACTGGTCTTACTTGATTTCACTGCTCATTTACTTCAGCAAAAGCTAAAAGCTGCAGACTGATTCACTAACTCTCAGTGGGACTGACAGTATAAGCAACTCTCCCAAATTAACAGGAGCTATTTGATTCAATGTGTATATCATATAAAGACTTAATTTAAATTTTAATTAAAAGAAAATTAAGTTTTTCTATCAAATGGATGAAATAATGTCTGTTGGAAGTGAGCAACTGAAAACAAAGCAAATCACAATGATGCTCAAATTGAAAACTCATCCGATTTTTTATTTTTAACATTCTACAACTACTTAATTAAAATACTTGAAAATGATTACATGAACACGCACACCAATAAGCTGCACACACAAACACATACTCACCAAAGTGCACACAGGTGCTTTAACCCGTAACTGATTGAATTAATGGCAGCCTAAGCCTGGTGAGTCGAGCCCAGAGAGCATCCATGGTGTGTGTTTAGAGGTCCCCCAGGACTATTAATCAGCCCAGAGAGGATCAGGAAGTCATTGCCATAGCGACAGGGAAAAGAAGGGGCCTGATTTACAGTGGCCCCACCAAATGCTGTAAACACATCCTGCTATCATGATCAATCACACATTATTTTCACACACACACACACACACACACACAAAGACACACATCCAGGTTTTTCTGCTTTTCCTCCCCTTAGCCCTTTAATCTTGGGGTTGATGGTATGAAGTTGGGTCCTGTTCCCCTAGGCAGAGCTCTTTAACAGCGGTCAGTAGCCCATCATGGTTCAGCAGCTGAAGAGAGCACAGTCTACCCAGCCAGACTCAGCTTCAGGAGCAGGCCAGGACCTTGTGTTACAGAGGAGGCTGAACAAGATGGCTTAAGTGGTGCTACAAGGGCCATGTTTCAACCCACACGGTCGAGGCAGATGACCGCCCACCTAGAGCCTGGTTCTGCTCGAGGTTTCTACCTGTTAAAAGGGAGCAAGTTGTGCAAGTTCTGATGTGAGACATTGCCCATTACGCTGAGCAGTTTGTGAAACATCCTCTTCTCCACCACCACCTCCAGGGGCTCCAGAGCAGCCCCCAGCACAGAACCAGCCTGCCTAATCGGCTTGTTTAGCCTCTAGAAAAAAATATGCTACATCTTGTTAAACCTGAGCTTCCTCAAGAAGTAAAGTCTGCTCTGTCCCTTCCTGCAGACTGCCTCAGTGTTGCACTTCCAGTCAAGTCTGTTGTCAAGATGGATGCCCAGGTATCTGTAGTCCTCCACCACCTCCACTTTCCTTACCCAAGGAAGAAGGTGTTTAACGTAGTGCTGGTTCTCCCAAAGTCCATGACCATGTCCTTTGTCTTGGCCACATTCAAGAGGATGTGGGTGTTTCCAAACCACTCCACAAAGTGGTCTAGCAGTTCTCTGTACACAGTGTCCTCTACATCCCTGACACACCTCACAACTGCAGAGTCACCTGGGAATTTCTGCCGATGGCAGAACTCCAAGTTGTGCTGGAAGTTCAAGGTATACAGTGTAAAGAGGAAGGGTGAGAGTACAGTCCCTTGCAGTGCTCCTATGCTGATGTTCACCATCCTAGTATTGTGTGTTAGCATGCTAACATTTGCTACTTAGCATCAAACACAAAGTATGTCATTACTTTGCAGATGTTACGTCGTAAACAAAAGTAAGAAAGTACCATTCGACCTGATGATGACACTAGATGAAAAGTTAAGGGATTGCCAAAGTTACAACAATTCATCATTAAGGAAACCTTGGATGTCTGCACCAAACTTTGTGCCAATCCATCTAGTCGATGTGGAGATTCACAGGATAAGTGAAAAGTCAGAGGATCTTTATAGTCAATAGGCTTTATCCTATGGGGACAATGACTGTCTGTACCAGATTTCACAGCAATCCATGTAATATCTGTTGAGAAATTTCAGTCTCAACCAAAGAATTGAACTGATCGAAAGACCAACATTGCCATCCATAGAGCCGCTAGCATGGTTAAAAATATCAAATGTTATTAAGATGTCCTTACAAATATGATAATGTATGAAAAAAGTTTTGAGATTGAATTTAACTGAAGAAAAATATCTAAAATGGATCATTCCTTTCCCCTGAAATAAGACGAGTAAGAATGTGAATGAAGATATTGATCTTTACATCAAAACCTCAATAACAGACCATAGACAGTCCTGACACATCTTGTATCTACTGATGCCACAGGTTGCAGAGCTTTGCACATTATTAGACACATTATTTGAAGCTGCTGGATACACAAAGCTTTCTCAAAAATCTCTTCTCAATCTTTCCTGTGCAAACAATAAAGCTTGGAGAAATTTAAATTTGGATTTACATTAAAATTGACAAATGAATAATAAAAGAAACCGCAAACCCCAAAGCAATCATGATCATAATATATTGGAGCAAGTTGGGAAATAAGTGAGAGTGCATGTGTGTTCACGACTGGATGTGTGTGCTCCTCTGCCAAGCAGTGATAGATAACACTACCTGCGGGGGGAGATCTGGGCCAAAGCAATGAAACCAAGGACATGAGGGAAACCTTTAGAGAAGAGCCTCCACAATTGCAGTCATTTGTTCTCCGGCTCATCCATCACCGAGGAATCTACTTGGTACAAGTTACATTATGAAAAAAGTCATCTGGGGCCGTGTGGCCTCCGCGTTGTACAGTACTTAAGAGGCAGCACAGATTAGATTAGATCGCCTGATAGTGCAGAAGCAGGCCGCTGCCGTGTGCTATCATGACCAGATGTTGAGTTCTGATTCAATAACACGCAGCCTTCATCTATATCACTCCTGAGGAATATGTATTCACCAGCTTTTTATTTCATCACAGATCTCACAGCACAAGTGAGTAAACAAAAGTGGAGTGTGACACGGCTCTCGGTGCCCGAAGGCAGGTAGAATTAGGATGTTAACATTATCATCACAAAACAGTTTCAGGGTGAAAACATCTTTAACGCCATCACCTGCCAAAAACCTCCCTCCCACACTGGGATGCCTCATGCTCTGCTTGTGCCATCTAGTGGTGATATGGTAGTTCACTTCATATGGCCTCAATAATCTCTCTTGCATGCCTCTGATGGCATTTTGAAGATTCATCATGCCATGACGGGGTCGGTTTGGTGGTGATAAATCTGTGACTTAAATTATGGACAAATAATCCCAAATTCAATCTCAGACAGATCTTTGTCTGAAGCATTGATTTTCCATGATGACGTGGCCAAAAGTATGTAGACACCCAAACATTACCCCATACAGTATTGTCATTCCAAAAAGGATGGGCTGCTATAACTCCTCTTTGAAGGCTTTCCACAAGATTTACCGACAATAAAAACCTTACACGCTGTAGAAGAATTATATATAGACTTAACCAATGAGGACAGTCATTATCTGGAGTAGTGGTTATGTCATTGTCTCACTGTTTGTCTGTGTTTATTTGCTTTTGTCTGTCTTTTCTTTTAATGTTATTTATATGCCATCAACCTGCCAGGGACTGCAGATAAAAATGATTGTTAATTAATGTGCATTGTCATTTCCTAAATAAAGAGACATTAAAGAATTAGGATTATAAATACATGTAATGGCTAAAACAGAAGAAATGGCAGCCACAAATAGTATCCAAAGTTTGGTTTGATAAGATGAAGTACAAGTATTTATTCAGCTCTTCTCTTCTCTACAGAAGAGAGTGAGTGCCTGCACTAACACGACTCACTCTGCAGCAATCAAGTCATTGGCAACACCTGTCGTCATTATCGCCTGATCACAAAGCACAAACACACAAGAAGAGCAGATGGATAATGGTGTTATTCATGAGAGATTATTGTTGTTTATGTTTACAAAAAACATCAATCATCTGCACTCATTTCTGTGAGAAAACACAAAAGGTAAGATAAGACTTCAGAAAATGCATAAATCACACATAATAAATTCAGATAATTACATTTTAAATCCTGCAAACAGATGACACTGTGGCATGACACTGTAGAATTACCTCAGCACTCCCTGCAGTTATTTATAGAGGTCAAGTCTTTCTAACTCACTCTGTTAGAGTTTTAAAGAGCTTAATTCCTCTACAAGAACGCTTAACTTGTATGCTTTAGTCAACAAACACTTTTATCTGAGTGATTTGCATCTCGACCCCATGATTTAGACGGGAAAATGAGCGAGGAGTTCCCCCTCTTTAATCTGAAGGTCAGCTCATCCATCTCCGGGGGGGAAAGAGCCCTTAGACGGGAGCCGTTCTCTAAATTCCACTATATCTTCAGCTATATGGCTCTAAAGCTGAATTACATCCAGTCTGCCTCACACTGAGGTGCTGCTGTGCCAAACGTCGTATACCTGTAATTGAATTCGGTTTCAATTATAGTTCAATATATCATCATCATTATGGCCGCCTCCAAGGTCCGAATGAGTTCAAAGGCTCGCCTCAGACATGGTTCATGTTCATCTTTTTTATTTTTCTACCCACGCCTCAAAACACACTTTTATCACTACTTTTAGTCTCTCTATTAAATATCACATTGTTTGTCTCTTAAACCTCCATCTGATTACTTTGTGCCCTCAGTTAATTAAGTTTACAATGTTAAAAGATCTTCTAGAAAAACCTCTCACCAGAATCAGAAACCCAATCTGAAACTATTAAAAAATACCATTAATCATTAAGATAAAAATAAGCAGCAACTAATTACAATTCGGTTTCACTCTCTGCTTTAACTGTTGTATTTGTTTTGTCCTTAAGGAAATCTGAGGTTTGTTTGAACAACTTCATAATGTTCTCACAAGGACAGCAAGCACTTGAGTTTCTGTTCAAGAATGTGAATAAACAAAGATCTATGTGAAGCAGTCTTTTCTTTTGGTTTGCATTAACCCAACCTCTTGGAGTTAAAGCCTTTTCAACAGAAGTTTTCAAGTAGAATCTTTTTTTATATACTTATATTCAGGTCACAGGAGCATGATGCCTCACAGAGCTGCTTAGCATAGCTGTAGACTCTTAGCCTTGTTACATTTCAGTTCATGTAAAGGTTAAACAAACATGTTAGCATGCTAATGCTCAAAGTAGATAGTAACATGTTAAATATACTTGATAAACACGTAGCATTGTTGTTGTGAGTATAGCGGAGGGGGTGGTTGGTTGGTTGGTGGCAGCTAATCATTTTTAAAGATGCTTTCCTTCAAAACAGATGTGGTTGTTTTCATTCAGCAGCTGTACGTGTGTGGCCTCCACATTATCCGCAGAGCTTGTGAATCAAAGCATATTTTGTTTGTCCATAATGAAAGTCAGTGGATCTGTGGCACACCTTCACAACAACATAGTTCCATTTTCTCCGTGGAGCAGCTCCACTAATGAGAATGATTGTTACCCAGTTTAATTGGCTCAGTCAGCAGCAGTCTCGGGAGTCACAGGATGCTCACAGAGGTAATTGCACATGAGAGGGAGAGAAAGAAAGTCGATGATGAACTCCCACAAAACCTACCAAAAAAACTGCGATACGCCTGCAGAATAATGGGCTTCCTATCTTTTTTCAATTACAGAAAGTGAATGGGCTTGGTAATGAAGAATTAGTGCAAAGCCCAAAAAAAGTGTTTACTGCAGGAAAGTCATAAAGGAAATAGGTTTTTAGACTCCACAGGGAACAGTTGTAATCATGACAGCCAGCTACAGTATATCCATGGAGCATGTTCCTCTCATCTCAAAGACAATCTGTGATCAATTCAGTTTTATTTATGACGCCAAATCATTTCAAAACAAAGGACTGTATTGCAAATTTGATCTGCAAATTCATTGGCAGGTCTTTTGATACATGGACTAACTCCAGACACCACCTCAAATTTGTCTTTCCATCTGTTTTTTTAATGAATGTTAAATTAGTCCTTTTTGTAAATCCAGCTGTGATCTTTAAGGCAAATCCTTTTTTCAAATGTGTCTTTCAAATACAATTTTAAAGTACTTGTATTGAGTATTTTAATGCTATGGTACTTAATACTTATAATTTTTGGCATTTCTGCTTTAAAAAATTATTAATATATAATCAAAATAATTGCCAGTTAATTTTCTGTTAACTAAATGTTGAAACTATATTAAAAATGATATATTACTTAACACAAAACAACCTCAAAGTATGTAAAGTAGTCTCAACCAGCTACAACATTTCTCCTGTCTGTAAACAATGAATGTAATAGTAGCCATTCCTAAAATATTGTTGTATTTATACATACATACCCAGTATATATTAGTTTGGTCAAAATACTTTGACTTCTTCAGTAGCTCCTGATAACTGGTTCCTTCCACAGCAAAGAAATGAAATAGTTTGAACTTGAGGCCAAGTGCTTTTAAATTCTTTCCAGAAGTTTGATTTGTTTTCGACTTATCTATCACTGTGACAATAATCTCTCCCCAGTGTGCACCACCTGGAACACCATCGCTGATGGATTAGAGATGTGATGTGTGGAGAGCTCTTGTGGACAAAAGCCGGGGACTCAAGGCAGTTGTAGATGCACTTAAATGAACTGCGCTGAAGCCAAGAACAGCTGAGAGGTAAACACACACACACAAAACATTCTGACATTACAATGTTAGTGCGAACTGCAGGCTTTCATAGAACCTAAAGGTGTTACGTTAAATTATTCTAATGAAATACCAAACATTTGATTCAGCTAGCTTTATTATGGCACTTTGTACATGTCACGTTACAAACTCAACATTCAGGGTTTCTTACAGCACATGAAGAGATCGAGAGAACATTGTATGTTTAAAAAAATCTGGAAGCTGCTTAATTTTCACCACACACACTTTTCTGATTTGATTTGTCATTAAAGGATAGATTTACATTTTCACTGAAGTCTATCTTGATATAATACTCACATGCCAATATGTACTAGCTGTGATCATATCTCCTCTCCATGCTGGCTGTAGAAAGATCCCTTCCTAAAGTGATTTCAGTCTAAGTGATGGGGGATACAATCCTTTTGTTCTGTGTATAAATTACTTACTGTATAAGCCTTAGCTATTAAAATGATTCTCTTCCAGAGTTACTGTCTTTTTGTCTGCTTCATCTCAGCAAGGAATGCTTTCTGGTCAGACAACTTTGTAGCATAAACAAGGTAACCTTAGAACATATCCACTTGATTTGGCCAACTTGGACTCTGCAGCTCTATTGGCTTGGGCTAAACTTCTGAAAGCATTTTGCCCCCCATCACTTTCACTATGGGATGTTTTTACAACCAGTAGAGAGAAAATGAACAATTACAAAGAACATTTAGTGTACATTGTTAATACACTGTTAATGCCATGATGACATGACATGTACGTCAGTGTCAGACCTTTAATTTGAGATATGGTTGCAGCTAACTGTTGTTTTATTGATTTTCATTTGATTTTGCTTGTTTTGTCCGACTAACATTTCAAAACCATCACACAAGACAGAAAAACAACCTTGCAACTGAGAAGCTGTAACCAGGGAATCTTTTGCATGTTTGCTTGGTAACTAAATAAAAATATTAGCAGATAAATTTTCTTAATCAATTTATTGACTAATTGTTTAAATTGTAATGTGAAAAGTGTCTAGTGTGAAAAAAAACCCTTATTATCAAAGAAAACAGACATCTAGTACTCGCCTCTTCTTTTGCAGTCAAAAATACAGACATGTGCCAGGAAACTGTACAAAACCCATTCCTGTACGTAAAAGGAGCATCTCAGGTTGGTGTATACGAACATACAGTGACATCCATCCACACATACTTTGTGCACAGCATTATTCTACACACAAACAGATGTGGGTTCCCAGGGGTCGACGGTAAACAGGTTGCATTGAAGTGCTACGAGATCTTTCGATGGCACACGAGGAGTAACATTTACAATATTTACATCTGAGATTAAATAATCAGTTGTCATGCGTTTCTTAAAAACAAACCGTTTTGTAGAAAATACAATTCTCACATTCCATTTGGATTTTATTTTGCTTTGTTTCTGTCCATTTGTGGAAATTAGATTTATGATTTAGCAAAAAGAACATTAGTTTCAAATGGCATTCGCTTAAATTGTATTTATTAATTACTCCTGTTTTGCTTAATGTTATGATTGGTTCTTATACTGTACAGGATGCATGAGCAGTAAGAATTAACAGGTAGCATTCTGCGATTGGCATTGAGTTGAATAAAACAAAAAAACCATGCTACTAAAAAGGTACTCCAACAAGAGTCACAGTAAAGCTGACTGACTGAGCAATCCTCTGAGTGGGATCCCAAACCCGACACGCTCTAGTGGCTGAGGCAGCTAGAAAGAGTGACGGTGTGAGAAATAAAACACTACTTAACTACAAACGTTCATCTGTCCCTTGTTTTTGAAGTCAAAAAATGTATTATAACCAAACCTGAATAAACATGACTTGAGGAAGTGACGGTACGACCAAGAGAGCTGTCAACCTGTTGCAACACCCCAGACAATGTGGCCTTCCTCGCACATCATCTTTTCCCTTTGGTGCCTCAGTTTATGGTCGTCTGACCAGTCCTGCATCAGTCAGAGGGAGTTCAGCAAACTCCCAGGTCGGGCAGAGGCCTTTGGGTGCGGGAGAGGGGGTGGGGGATCATGTCAGTAGGACAGGACCGGTGCAGGATTTGGGTGGGTTGTCTGAAGTTCTGGAAGATGCAAGGGAGTGGAGGTTTAGGTCCGCACCCAGCTGACAGGCACCCAGAAGGACTCTCGCTCCAGCCTTTCCAAGATACCTCGCAGTTCTGCACAGGCACTCGCCGAGTCCTCCTTGATCAGGACCCGGTCCACCAGGTGTCCGTACTGCTGGTCAATCTGGATGGCAGACTGACGCATCTCCTGGAGGTCTTCATCCTGTTGCAGAATGAGAAATTATTTGTACAGAAAGAGAGACCATATATGATCATACATTACTCTGTGTACTAATCTAATACAGACATGGGGAACTTTTGAAGGATGCATCCCATAAAGTTGAGTCCTATGGACACCCAGAAGGCTGAATCTGTTCCTCATCCATAAATGAGACCGTCGAGCTCCACAGAAACCAAAACTATAATGGTGCTGTTGCAAATCACAGCGTGCATGTTGCACATTTGGTGAAGTGAAATTGTGACAGCTCGTGATAGCTGAGTTTACCAGTTGTGTCTAATTTAACACATTGTGGACTAAATGTAAAATAATGTCTATTAACTGTTGAACACTGTTCTGTTTTGCGGAAATACCCTGTGATTAACAACATATCCAGTTTGGTAACCACAACAGTTTAGTTTAGGCACCTGGCTTCTAATATTTACACCCTGCAGTACCTTTTTTCAACTCATGCAATGTATTACCAGTGACCACCTGACACAAACACCTGGTCATTATAAGATGGTCACGTATGTTCAAACTTAATATTTGCTGGTGCACAATGGAATATTTGGAGCTTCTAAAGATACCAGGTTCTGCTCTAAATTGAGACACAGCAATTATTGCCAAGAGAAAACATAGGACTCACTGTAATGCGACCATGTTCTCCCCCTCCTGGTGAGGTGGCGGCGCTGCGGCGTCGTCTGCTCTCGGGAACACGAGGTTTGACAAATATTACATAGGGCTTGAACTCCGCTGTCCGCAGCCTCTTCAGGGCCTGCAGCGGTGAGAGGGTTTACACACAAAAGAGCAAACAGAGGTCAAAAATCCGACATGAAAGGAGAAAGTCAACAGCGTGTGCATCCGACTCTCCACAGATCTGATGTGACTGACTGACCCTCATCCACTCAGAAACCTGCTGCTGCCGGCAGGATCTGTAACTCATGGCATGTTATGATTGAGGTGCATCATGATACATTTGGATGCACAGTAAACAACATGTGCTCAGTGACCCTACCTCAGGCTGCACGTCCACTATACACATCTTGTTCTTGGCCTGTACGGAGCGGATAGCCTCTATACTTGTGCCGTACTGGTTCTCCTTGTACTCCCCGTGCTCTATGAACCTGGAGAGAAACCACACAACTTTAACTTCTGCAGGAAACTAGTTACACAAAAGCAACACGGTGTCAGTGTAAACGTACTTGTTGTTTAAAGCATCTGCATCGAACTGCTGTTTGGTGACAAAGTGGTACTCCACCCCCTCCTTCTCATGAGGTTTCTTGGGTCTGGTGGTATCTGTGGGAACACGAGAGGAGTTTACTTGCATGTGTCTTGTAGTATTGGTTTATTGATAAGAGATAGTGTGTATAACCTGTACATACTGTTTATATCATACATCTTTTCTTTTAATGATATCTTTGCTTTTGCTGTTATTTCCTCTCATTATATTCAGAGACTTATTTTGCAGATTTGCAATAGTGCTTTAAATGTATGGTTATTGTTATTGTATTGTTGAGTTACTGCTGCTGTAACAAAACTATTTTGCTCACGGGATCAATAAAGTACATCTATCTATTTAAATGCTGTGTGACTCACGTGGTACAGCCACTGCAAAACGATGTGGGTTTTCAGCAATCACCCGCTGTTTGAGTTCATTGATTCGTGCTCCAAGAGAACCTTTGCAAGCAGATTGTGTGTTTAAAGGAAAGGAAAAAAATAAAAGGGTAACTTCACATCTATCATCGTGTTGAAAGAACTGTAAGAAAGACATCTTCAGTATGTGGCAACACATGCTTTTATCCACCAGGTGTCACTATCGTCATGGGAAGACAGCTCAGTCTCACCGATCAGAACCACCAGACGCGGCCTCTCATGGGGCCTCTGCTGGTAGCGGGTCACCTCTTCATATGTCAGGTACTCTGGGTCTCCGGGATCAGAGCCCTCTCCGGAGGATCCTTGCCTGTCCTTACGACTCAGCCGGAAACTCCTCCGTAAACCAGCTACAGCAGAAATATAAGGTGTTGGATCAGATGTCATGAACCATAACAGTATTTAAACAAGGTTGCGTAACATCAATACGTCACTTCCATGATGCAGATAGAATATTTTTGTCAAAAAAAAAAAAAAAAGATAAATGCAGTGAGCAAACATGTTATGAATAATTTCAAGACCAACCCACTGATAATCATGCATTAAAAAACCTTCATAAAATAGTGCAAACATATCTCACTAATATTTAATAGTGAGATATTAGCTGAACTTAGAGCCAATTAGATGTCATGCTTCAACTAAAAACTGGATGACATGCAGCTGACAGCAAACACATCAGGTGACAATCTTAAAGCCTGAGAATGAAGCAGACTCTAAGTTAACTAAACAGTCTTTGAATTCATTGTTAAAAAGTGATGAAGACTCTTTCAGCAGTTTACAACAGATTTTAGTGACCCAAAACAGGCATTTCATCATTTTCCAAACAAGACATGCTGCTTTGAACCAGGCTACAGTGCTGAGGCAGGACTGACAGGACAGCCTGGCCCTGAGAAACGCCGTGGCAATAGCAGAGAGTGACTGCAAATCGGGGTCTCCCATGGCCAGGACTGTCTGTATCCCCCGTCAGTGGTGTGTACCTGAGGGAATGAGCCGGGCACTGTACCTGAATAAAATTCCCAGGAAAACACCTGGCCACAGGAGGGCGCCACTGCTTTACACTTAGGAGAGACTATAACTGGCGTTAGAGCATCACACAACCCAGCTCCACACCTCCACACAGGGTGAACGAGCAGCAAACGTGCCTGGTTGGAGTGTGCAATGCGTCCAACGCAGCAGGGCCCTCGTGGGGTGGGGGGGGCAACGGGGATGGTGTTTTAGGAGGAAAAGGGGGAAGCAGTGCACTGGCCATAGCACAGCAGCATGGGCAGTTAGTTAGATGCAGTAGGTGGGGGGGGTGGGGGTGGGGGTCGGGGGGTTAGGAGGATCCACACACTGCAAGGTGGAGGGGGCGGGCGGAGGGATGGAAAGGGTGGGGGTTTACAGCTCCAAGCAGAGTGCATAATAAGAAGCACAGATACTGTTTTATTAATGCACTATTTTGTTAAAGTGAGGAGGTGCTGATGAGCTTTCAGCTGTTTGGAGCGCTCCTTGTGCTCATCATCATTCCAGGACATCACAGGATGTAGGGGAGTAAACGGGGGTCAGGGCTGAAGAAGGGGTGAGGGAGGGGAGGTCAGTGGAAGGCTAGAGAGGGGATGAAGATACCCATGTATTACCCCCTCCCCAATTTGAATTCAGTAAAGCCTATTATTGCAACAGAAAATGTATGTCTGCCTTTTTGTAAATGCAATAAGTCAAAATATTCCCCATTATTATAGAAATATTTGGTAACATTTTATTTTACAGGCCCTAATCATTTACAAGATATTCATGTATTACTGATGCGTCATTAGCAACATTATTTCTGCATGCTCAGCTGACCCGCTGTGCACCGACTAAAAGAGCCTTTGTCCTAACAATCATTCTATTTGTTTTAAGTCTACAAATGAAGCAATAATCCTTTTATTTATATGGCACTTTTTGGGCATAAGCACAAAGTGTTCTCCAGATTAAAGGATTTACAGAATAATAATCTAATGAGATGCTCTCATATAAAGTAGATAGTGTCTCTCTCTGATCCCTATAAGTAGCACCAAATGACGTAGTTCTTTTCGGGAAACTTCCTAAATAATCATCATTGCTTTGATTTTAATGTAACAGTCTACGTGTGTTTTGCTTCTGTACTGTGATGTCCGACACTTTGACACATCTTGATTTATCTGTTAACTCTAATTTTGCATCTGTCTCTAAAGAGGCAGATCTGTTACTGGCACCTGCAGAAGTGTGAGACGATACTTCTTACACTTTCCTTTCACATTTGATACAAACATTTGTAACGGCTTGGTTTTTTTTCTACATCCACACGCGTCTTTCCTTCCCTTTGCACCAACAAATCTTGTTACCCCCACCCATCTTCCTACTCTGGCATTTGTCTTTGACACCATCTCTTGACCCTTCGAAACCTTCCTCTTATCCCTGAACCCCGGCCCCAGACAGGTCAACCCTTCAAGCAGTCATTTTGACCCCGAGCACCAAAAGCACCAAGGGAACCAGTGCACAGTCAGGCTGCAGCAGGCAAAGAGCAAATAGGGAGAAGGAGGTGGAGAAGGAGGTGGAGAAAGATGTGCACGCTCTCACCTATGTACTGTCCATTGAAATAGCCCTCACAGTCACAGTCCTCTGTAGGGAGGCAAGCAGGGAAAAGAGGGGGTAAGCACAGGGTAAGAGACCTGGAAGAGTTAAGGAGTAAGGGTGGTGGAAGAGGTAAAGAAGGGGGCAGGCCACGGGCGCTGGAGAGGGCAGGCGGGGCACACAGGCAGCAGGCAGGCAGACAGCAGGAGGCGAGTGGAGGAGCAGCCAAGAGATAATGAAGGAACGCTGTTGGAGGCAACAGTCAGTAATGAAGGCTTGATGAAGAGATTTGACATTAGAAGAGGAGAAAAAGGCTATTCTTCATCTGGAAGGAGTCTGCGACCACCCCCCCCCCCCCCACACACACACACACACACAGGTAAACAAGCCTAACCTCCCCAAAGATTTACAGCTGAGGTTCAAACTGCCTCACATACAGAAACCTACAAAATCCACAACTGTTACTCATGTACGTCTTTTCTTCAAATCTAAAATCCTGACGATTTTGCACCAATTTTAATTTTAAAAACATGCAAAAGAATTCCCTTGCAGCACAGAAACAGGAGCAAACAATATTAAAACAGCAGCGGAGACTGCAGCAGAGTGAATACAGAGAGGGAAAACAGAACAAAAGGTAACGGGGACTGAGGATGACGCAAAGCACAGCAGCTATTGTTATCTTTGACAATCTCGGCTTGGTTGAGCTACAGTCTCCAGGGATGCTGTTCTGCCTGCACATCACCTGGTACAACACACACACACACACACACACACACACACAAGCAAGATAGGCAAAGAATCTCTATTCTGGTATGATGCACTAACAGCAGGAGGGGAGGAATTAAGCTAGAAGCAGTAGAATTCCCAGATGCACAACACACTAACCCGCGCACACACACACACACACACACACTGAGGCCCCTATGATCCCATCCCACGGTGTGTTTTGTGTGTGAGGACGTGTCTGCGTGTTCTGCGTGAACCACGTTTGTACATGTACCCACCTTTATCACATCCTTGGTCATCTGACACAGCGTGCAACGAGACAGACAGCGGAGTGAGAAACATGGTGCTTACAGCAGGTTACAGCAGGTCACAGGACACGTCGTGTTGGTGCAGATGACGGATCACAGGACAACTTTTACCAAATGAGGATTTGTAGATTGCATCGTCGTCAATTACGTCACAGACGGGACAAGGAAGGGGGTGGGGGGTTGATGGGGGTCCACATTTAAAGGGCCCCTGCTGGGATTGAATCAGAGAGCTGGAGGAGCGTGGAGGCGCACACCTGGGCCGCTCACACAGCGTCAGTGAGACAGTGAGAGGCGCGATGTGTCGCAGAGGCTTTGCTTCCTCACTGGGCGCTGCTTGTGACGCTGCCGGGGTCTGTTTCAGCTCACCAGATGGACCCGACATGAAAGAGATTATTTAATATCCGTGATGCCTTTCTCCGCCTCTGTGCCCCTCCATCT
Organism: Nannoperca australis; assembly: GCA_036023655.1. Classification (NCBI taxonomy): domain Eukaryota; kingdom Metazoa; phylum Chordata; class Actinopteri; order Centrarchiformes; family Percichthyidae; genus Nannoperca; species Nannoperca australis. The sequence goes on along the minus strand of JAVQJD010071844.1, from coordinate 159 downwards.
CTCTCATCCCTTTTAAAAGCATGTCTACATGGAGAGGACAGACAATGAATACTAATGCCTCTGAGAGTGCCAATTACCGGCAAAAAAAAGGTCAATAAATGTCAGTAAAAACAGCTGCATGTATCCAGAGGAGGTATTACTGTCCTGTAATGACGGTGA
>JAVQJD010071820.1:0-14091 GCA_036023655.1 Nannoperca australis | reverse complement strand
CTATGATGCAGTCTGAATCCTGACTGAAAGTCCTCAAACAGATTATTGTTGTTTAGAAAGATACACAACTGATTGGCGACTGCTTTCTCAAGGATCTTGGAGAGAAAAGGAGGGTTAGATCGGTCTATAATTTGATAGAACCCCTGGATCAAGAGTGGGATTTTTAAGAAGAGGTTTAATTACAGCTACCTTAAAGGACCGCGGAACATAGCCCCTCAATAAGGACAAATTGATCCTATCCAGCAAAGAAGTGCCAACCAAGGGCAGAACCTCTTTAAGCAACCTAGTTGGGATAGGGTCCAACAGACACGTTGATGGCTTTGATGAAGAAACCATCTTCATCAAAGCCATCATTACTTCTAGACGCAGTAATTATATACCTACAATCTACAACTACTGACTACTGCATTGTAATCAAGATCCTGAATGTATCAAAGCAAATATCTCAAAAGGAGCTAAATGCTAACGTCAGCTTGCTAACAATCTCACAATGGCAACGCTAACATGCTGACGTTTAGCAGGTAATGTTTACCATGTTCACAGTCTTAGTTTGGCGTGTTAGCATGCTAACATTTGCTAATTTGCACTGAACACAAATTACAGCTGAGGCTGATGCAAATGTCATCAGATGTGCAAGTATTTGGTCGCACATTTTTGACCTGGTGGTGCTGAACGAAAGGTCAGAGGGTCAAAGTTATTGCAATTCATCCTCTGGGGAGCGTGAATATCTGTACAAAATGTCACAGTTATCCATTGAATGGTTGTCTACACATTTCACAAAAAACCACATGGTGGCGCTACAGGAAAAGTCAGGTGATCACCAAAGTTATTTGCATACATCCACTGGGAACTCCGAATGTCTGCACACTATCTCACAGCAATCCGTCCAATAGTTGTTGTCTAAGCCGACCGGAAAACCATCGCTCCACCGCCAGCCACACATGCTGTACTGTCCTAGTACATACAGTTGTATGTATACATACAGTTGGAGTCTTTCTTAGTAGGTGCTCTGACATGTCATGGCAGGAAAACCACTAGCAGAATTAATAACATCAGCAGTGATAGCATTCCATTCAGTACAGGTCACTGTGCACGATGGCTCTGCAGCACGCCTTACTGGGAAACCTCAATGGGACTAAGCCTTCATTAAGGTTTTTAATTACCCCGATGTTTTTCCTGCGTTGACAGGTCAAATGTTTGCCATCAAACTAATCACATGCTTTTTTCTGGGCCTGTGCCAAAACGCAACCAACAACATTTCCCATCTAAAAGAGTCAAATAGCAGAGATGTCACCTTTCTTTCCGTCCATTGAGATTTTAACAATGAACCAGTTGCTTTCGTCTAAGTCTGCGTTGTTTTAGCAAATAAATATAGAAGAATAAAGAGTCAGATATCATCAGTTAGATGTTATTTTAAAGACGTAAAGCGTAAAGCACCACAGGACAGAGGTCATCATTAAATAATTCTATTGTATAGCTAATGCTTTGGCCTCTAATGTTTTCAATTTGAGCATTTATTTTGGCCATATCTTCATCTTGGTCATAATCTTTACACTCTAACACACATTCATGGGAAAGTAGTAGTGTGTGTGTGAGGACGAATACAGAAAATTGAAAAAGGGAATGTGTAGTGTAAAGATTATGGCACTCTTTCTATCTTCTAACAACACTAACGGGTGTAAATTGTTCGTAAACATGCCATGGGGGGATTTAATCACTTCTTTTAGCCACACTTGAATGAAACCACCTTCTGTTTCAATCAGATTATCTTCCTTTTTAATGAAACCCTGTCATCCAATCCTCTCCACCACACACATTCTGTTCTCTGCTGAATAAATAAAGATCAACACGGTTATTTCTCGCTTTGATATCACACTGAAGACACATCTACATTTATTCTTTATTAGTCTGATACACAGAAGAAGCTCCAGTGGTGAAAGATGAGTTGTGCATGAAGGCAAGTACGAACTGGTAGTGTGTCTGAGAGCATGTGAGATCTGAGTGAGTTAGAGTAGCATATCATTAAAGGCTATCCTTATGGTAATTACAAGATCAATTTACTGCACGCATAACAATTTGTACCTTCCCAGCAGAGATTTGATGGTTTACCTCTCTGAAGACATGTAGGTTGCAAACAGTGGTGGAAGTAAAGAAATACCTCTATTCCTCTATTCAAAACTTTACTTAAGAAAAAGTACAAACATATTAGCATTAATACATTTTGGTGTATATTAAAGTAAAAGTATTATTGTTCAGAATGGCCCATTTCAATATAATATACATTATATTATTGGATTATACATTAATGTGTTGCCTAAGACACTTTAATGTTGCAGCTGATAAAGGTGCCGCTAATTTAAACTACTTTATTTACTGCTGGGTGGCTCAATCCATAATAATACATCATCAAAATGGAAATGCTGAAGTGAAGTACAGGAACTTCCAAATGGCATGGTACGGTACAACAGCATTTCAGTGACTATTTCAACACTTTCTGCATGCTGCAACGACTTGTGCAACGAATAACGCGTTGATTTCTCAAACAAATCACCGCCGTTTTAACCTTTAACCTTTTAACCTCGACACACACACACACACACGCACACACACCTGCATCGTAGAAACTGTCCAGCACTGATGTTTCTCCAAAGTCCAGCCGTCCGAAGGTGACGGTGGTGAGCAGCGCGCTCTCAGAGTCGCAGGCTCTCTGCAGACACTGCAGCGCTCCAGACTCCGGGCTGCTGGCCATCACCGCCTTCAGCCCGTCGTTCAGGACGTACACCACCCGCAGGGAGCGCTGCTTGGCCGGTGGGCAGGGGCTGGACACGTCGCCCTTCTCCCGGTCCCTGTCGCACACCCCGGCGCAGTGTTCTCCTCCCATGTCGGCGACCTGCGCGCTCTGCCCCGTGTCCATAGCGAGAGCGCGGGGAGTGTTTGTGCTTTATCTCCTTCCTCCTCCGGTTACTGTCCACCTCTCCCTCCCGCTACTTCCTTGACTCTGTCTTCTCCGTGGTGTCCTCCTCTCGCTCACTTGTTGCGCACCTGTAGTCTCCGGAGAGGAGCGCGTCTGAGTTTGTGCCCCCGCATCTCCGCCTCATTAACTCACATCATCTGCAGATTATCTCGCACCAAGAGGTCCGCTGCACCCAGACCGGATCCGACTAGATCCGCGAGGGACAGGAGGAAATGTGGACAGACAAAAATGTATCCAGAAGTTAAAAGGCAGTCCTCTGGCTCTCCTTCACGCCGGCGGGACGTTTCCCGTGCGGGAGACTGTTGATTTAGCAGGATACAATCAGCCCCGTGTTGTCCACGGTCTGAAACGTTATCGCCGTCTCTCTGCTTGTCTAAATATAAAACGGTGCCCTCCTCCGCACAGCAGCCAAGTTATTCTCAGTTATGTTTACCTCAGAGGGGCTGATATCGTTCAGTTATTGATGACATCCGGGTTTTTTTTATCTGCACTTAATGTCCGAATTTTCCACAATGCAGCCCACATCATTCAGATAACAGCCAAATAAAAGCACACGGGTCACTTGATGAAGGTGATATTGTTGCAGTTCCCACAGTCCTGCCGAGAACCGGTGACGTTATATTGGACTTGTGGCCGCCAGAGGCCATCTATCACACAGGGAGGGGACAGGTCCATGTGCTCCCAAACTGGGGACATACAGAACATGTGAGTCCTAAAATAACCCCTCTACACTGTCGTTATCATCATTTTTATGTTGCTGTAAAAGTGTGAAATGGCTCCACTGAGTTCTTATTGCAAAGTGAGGGATACAAGTACAAGATTTGCTGTAATTGTCTCATTTGAATTCTCTTACTGACATAATTAGATTCCAAGTTGTTATGACTATATGATAAAAACAATGCTCTTCCTCCTGTTTTGCACATAAGTGTAGTTAAAGGGGTTGAATGGGCAAAACAGCAGTTTGTGTGATTCACATGAGGTAAAAATGCAGAATGAAGCTTTTATAGTTCAACTAGAGGAAACGTACCAGTTGGATAGGATTGATTTGCTGCCCTCTGCTGCTTCGACCTTGACCAGGAGTGCCCCTTCTAAACGTTTCATCACTGCCTCTTTCTCAGCCCTGATTCTGTAACGTCTGCTATGCTTCTTCACACTTTTATGTTCATGATCATGTTGGTCTATGCCTATGCTGACATGTTGCACAAAGTTGAAGGATTTCCTAAAGTTATGCCACTCAAAGAATTTGTTTTTCGTAACAAACCTTTAGAGACCTGACAAATACTGCATACTGCAGTAGTGAAGTTGACCGACACGTGTCTTGTTACATATATTAAGGGATTTTATCCGTTTTCAGTTTAAATAATGCTGTTGCAGAAATTCTGCAGTGGTGGTATCGGTGGCCATTAAGTCTAAATCAACACTTTCGCTTCTTTTTTTTCCTCCAGACTTTCAGAACAAAATGCCCCTTCATACATTACTGTATATTCCATGCAGACACATTTCACCAGCAGCCAGTTCAAACGTGTGCAAACATTTCTTTTCCTTAAACAAAATATCCACACGTACAGTACATAATAGCATCTTTATTACACTGAAATATAAAAGTATATATATTTATCACTATCCTGGAGAGAAAGGACCAAGTCAAGAAAACAACTTGTAGCCTCAGTTGTAGCAGTTTTCTTGCTGTCATACGAAAGAAAGAAAGAAAAAGAAAAATCTGGAGTCAAAAACAGGAAGGCCACAGTGACGGGTTGCCATAGATTCTGTGCACATAATAAGGAAGGGAGGCAAACAGCCGTACATGCTACACACACACACACACACACACACACACAGACATGCACACACGTTTTTGTCTTCCTTTACCTGCGAGGTCCTTTCACTCACTACATTCCTGAAACCTTTAACTTCACCCTTCACCTGCTGCCAAACGAGCACCAGAAACATCAGACGCACATGGAATCTCACTTTTGATTTCTGGGGGGTGGGGGGGATGTGATGCAACCAGCACAGCTTTTTCTCGAGGTTTCCGGAGTCGCTGAACAAAAGTGCAAAAGCAAACAGAGATTTTTCAAAATGTTTTCGTCCAGAAGGCAATTCCCTTGAATTAGAAAATATCATAGGTGGGTGTGTTCATGCAGTGACATGTACTTTCTTTTGTATAATGTTTTCACCAAATATATAAATGATTAAAAGATTCTCATGTCTGTATGGTTAAATATGAAGCTACAGGAGACGGTTAGCTTAGCTTAGCATAAAGACTGGAAACAGCTAGCGTTGCACAAAAAAAATCAAATAAAAGCATACCAACATTTAATACTTACTTAACTTACTTTAAACACAATAATTACCTTCTTATATGTTTTTTTGTTTAATCCATAGACAGAAAAAGTGTAAAAGTGACAATTTGTGTTTTTTGAAAGGGAATATGTGCCAGTTTAAACAAATAAAATATAATGTTTTAATTAGTGAGCTTTAGAGGTGCTGGTAAGCAGATTTTGGTTACCTTTGGACAGGGCCTGGCTAAATGTTCCCACCTGTTTCCAGTCTTTATGCTTAGCTAAGCTAATTGGCTGCTGGCTGTAGCTTTTGTATTTAGCATACAGACAGAGTGGGTGAGAGTGGTGTTGATCTTCTCAACTAACTACCAGCAAGAAAACAAACAAGCGCATTTCCCTAAATGTCTGACTATTTCTTTAAATAGCACCTACAGTTGTTGATTAGATTGGATTACACTGGGGAAGTATACACGTGCTTGTAATTGATACCTCCCAACAGGTGAGACATTTGATTACATATTAAAAACTTATGACACTAATAAGAAAAGGGTGAGTGAAATATGTCCAGGTGCCAGTGCTGTTAATGGCTGATGCTTCAAAATCACCCGCCTGCAGTGTACCATAGAAACATCAAGCTCAGCGTGTCAAACAATGTAATCCTAACGCTAATGATGTGACTCAAAGTCCGGGCTTTGATCATAATCTTGACCCTAAACCAAAATCCTAACCCTAACCTTAACCCCTTGAAGAAGTCAGGACCGGCCAAAACAACCTCACTTGTCCCAATGTCCCTAGTATGTAGGTCTAAAACTCCAGTCCTCACATGGGTGGAAAATAAGAACACACGCTCTCACACACACACATACACACAGATACAAGGTGAAGGCCGCAGAGTGGACACAGAACAGCACAGAGGTCGTCTGAACCAACCGGGCTCTGAAGGTCCAATTCCAAGTTTCCTTCACACTTAGAAACAAAAAGTACCAGCGACGTCGCCACGGCTCTGTGTAGTCGTTCTGTAACCGTGGCAACGCACAGCGACAGGCCAGTACCAGTGGCACAGCAAGCTTCGACAAGATAGCAGTAAACTTAACAGAGATGCCTCTTTAAAAGAAAAATAAAGAAGTAAACACAGGATAAGGCGGCGTCAGAGGGGGGAAGGTGGCTGATTCCATGGTACTGTGATGTTGCTGATGCTGATCGTGATGATTGTTTGGCACAAACTTTGTTTTGGCTGAAGTGTCTCGGCCAACAGTGAGAATGTTTTCAAATGCTGGCCTCCGATGTGGTGATCAGAGTGCGCCATCAGATAATGATGATTTAGTCTTCATTTGGACAGGCTCTTCTTTATGTGCTCTACTTCAATCTGTCAAACAAAGATTAAAGACATTTAGCTGCAGCTCCTAAAACCCTCTCTGGACGAGATTACAGGAGCATCACTGGAAGGTGATTTAGGAGTAGAATTCATTATTTTCATTATGAATTAATCTGCGGAATATTATTTTAATTAATCAATTCATTATTTAGTCTACAATTTTCCAGTTCCCAAGGTGACATCTTCTAATTGCGTGTTTATATCCTGACCAACAGTCCAAACCAGAGAGCATTCAATTTACAATCATAAATTACAGGAACGATTCTTGATTACATGATTTTAAATGATTAGTCAATCAACTGATTCCATAAGTAATTGTTTAGCAAGTGTCTTTAGCAAGAATTATATCAATACATTAGATTACATTAGATTAAATTAGGATGCAGCCACAAAAGTAACAGTTCAGGATTTACAGACTCCAGTATAGAACATACAAACCTGAGTATAAAATACATTTTAAAAAGCATTTTATGTTGTTATTATTATTGCTTAGATAAAGCATGTCCCCTGTTTTGCTGTACCTTGTTAGCAGTGGTTATATTGTATAGTTCAATTTTTATACATTATGTTTGGATGGCTAACTGACATCACAAATGGATTAAACTGAATTACTTTTACTTTACTTTCCTTTGGGTGTCCACATACTTTTGGCCATATAGTATATCAATCAAATAATGAACAAGGCCTTATTTATAACTCGTGTTTCTTTCTCCTAACAAGCTACATTCATTAAACACTAAATGAACTATATATATATATATATACACACATGTTAATAATATATACTTAGATTTCTATTGTTCATTTATTCACTTGCTGACATTCATTTCAACTCTCCTGCACGTCACACCTTTATGAACTCACCTGTAAACTAATACGAATCTTCTTCTCTTCATCCAGCACGCCGGCCAACTGCTTCATCTCCTGCCTGAAACACACACACACACACACACACACATCAGCAACATGACTCTAACACGCCCACTCATGGACGCTTGTACACACATACACACACATCTAGGTAGTAGATGTAGATGTACCTGTGCTGGCTCTTCAGCAGTTCTACAGAGGCCCTCAGGTCTCTCAGTTGGTTCCTGAGTTCCTCCAGTGTCGAGGGGGTCAGAGGCGAATGCCGGAGCTCGGGGGAGGGGGTCAGACCCGAGGTGGAAGACGGGGAGGCGGGGCGATGGCTGGAGTTTGGCGGGGTCAGGACACAGGGCTTGGTGGGTATTTTACTGTCATGTCCCTGAGAGTGAAACAGTAGAATTTAGAAAGGATTTTATTTTCCTCACAACATCTAAGATCTAACCTGGCAGATTCAAGAATCTGAGGAGCGTCACGGAAAGTTAGGAAATCAAATTACAGCCACGAAAACACAATATGACTCGTTAAAGAAGTGAGGAAGATTGTGTGATGATTGAACAGCTACTGATTGTGTGAGTCTCTGTCTACCTCTAGCGGTAAAAGTCAGAATGAACAGAAAGCTTGTAGTCAAAGTTATCATCTGGACCTAGACTAGACCTTGTGGTGAGATTTATTTGCCATCTGAAAAATATCCTCTTTTTAGGACTTAAATCGTAGCTGAAATGGAAACATAAATCAAGAAGAAACTGCTTTTCTTACAGTTTGACAACTAAACTGTGATGTTTCACTTGTATTTAGGGGTGAACAATCTGTGGAGTGGTGCCCCCTGCTGGATGAAAACAACAGTGACAACAGTGAAGGTGGTCGTACAGAGATGGTGGGAGCTCCTTTCCTCAGGGCAGCGTCTACAGATCTGGAGAAAGTCTCCGGCTCCTCCTTCCCTCTGTCCTTGTCCTTCCTGTCCTCCACTGTGGGGGAGTTGAGATCGGTACTGGACAGGGCAGACTACAACAGAGAGAGACAGACATTTATTCAGTAAAATATCAGATAATTATATAGACTTAATTTAGGTGTTTAAAAATACCAAGATAGGCGATTTATGATCATGATCCATTAAAACAGCTCCCTCCTCCTCCCACAGGAAAAGAAAACACAGATATGCCTTTATTTCCTGTTGTTGCACCAAATCAAAACACTAAGCTGCATTAATATCAGTACATTAAGTTTTCCACATATGCACAACAACAAAGAATTAGTTGATTTGACGACCAACTACTTTCTTAATCAGTCATTTTTGAAGCACAACTCTTCAGCTTCACGTCTTCCGTGAAGATCAGAAACACACTCACTGGTGTGATGATCTGCGAGCGAGGCCGGCGGTCTGTGACTCGTGGCCGCATCGCCGTCGGATGACTCAGTTTATCTGTTGACGCGACAACCACGTCCAGGTCCACGTCTGCACACACACACACACACACACACACACACCGGAAACACAAAAACGTGTGGCGATCAGCTGGTAAAGTTGCACATGTGACGGAGCGCTCTGACGCTTACTGAGGCACCATATCTTGATCTCATTGGACGACGCTCCTGTCAGTCAAACTCACCAGTGTCATGTGACCTGTCAGGGGCAGACTCTGGTGTCGAAGCCCCGCCCTCACACTTGGGGCTTTCACACCTGAGCAGGTAAACCATAAAACAACATTAGGCTGTTTATACGCCCAGGGATATATGGGATGTTTTTCATAAGAGCGTTTGTCTGTGTGTGTGTGTGTGTGTGTGTGTGTGTGAGCGTGTACTGACGCTAGAGTGGGCGGTCTCTCAGGACGCCGCGGGGGTTGGGAGGAAGAGGAGGAGCTTGTCTTTGGGAGGAGGGGTTTCTTGGGAAGGATAGATGGGAGGGTGGGCTTGGAGATGTCTCCAACTTTCACCTCTTCACCTACATACACACACACACACACACACACACACACACAAAATCACACACAACAAAACACACATAACTATAAAACAAAGCCAACATATTGAACATAAATACACACACGTAGAGGTGCGACTCAAACACTCACACACACATGCACGATAAAGTGAGGACAAGGTAGGAGCTGCAGAAGTAAAAAGGAAGTGAATCAGACCCAAGAGGACTAAAGCAGGCCAAAGAAGGATCTTAAAGAATGAAAACAGAAGAAGAAGAAGAAGAAAGGTCTGGAGTCGCCCAAGGCTGCAAGAACGGGGGGGGAACAAAACAAGAAACAAAGAAAGAAACTGGAAGGCGGCAAAAACCAAAGAGGATCAGGAAGATCAGGTGTCGAAGTGGAGGTAGTAGCATTTGTAAGTATTGTTATGTAGGTTTTGCTTTACGAGTACACGAGAAAGCTTGTGTTTCGCATCGGCTGGTGCAATTGTTTGTCAAGATCAAAACCACAATGCCCAAAGTTTCCTGTTGTGCACAGAAGTCGACACCATTTCTTCAAAGTTTTGTTCCTCAGCTTTACAAAGGAGGACAAACATGCTGCAGGGGATTTTATTTAGTTCCAACGTCCACCGTTGGCAGAAACCTTCGGCACGTTTGGCTCCATTTACGTCCTGGTTCACGCTGAAACCTCTCTTTGTAAAGCTGTCCAGCATATTACTCAGTGCTGGATTAGTAATATGAAGCGTGTTAGTTAGTGATCTGTACGTTGCCAGCTGAACAGATCGGCACAAAGCTGTAAGAACGCTGCAGGCTGAAGGTGGGCCAGACTGTACCTCGATCCTGGTCTCTCTGTGGAAGATGTTCAGGTCGCTCAGGAGGAACCTTCTTGACCTCCAACTTTCTCTCTACAGGTCAGAGTTTACAGGTTTCCGTTTCTCTTTCCGAACACGAATAAAAAAATATATATATACATACAAGAGAGGAGGAAAAAGAAGAGGTGAGGTGTTACTGTACCTGTGGTGTGTTTAGCTGAAGGTGCACTGGGAGGAGGCGGTTTCTTTGGTCTCTGGAAACACACGCAGACACGAAACATTACAAAAACCCTTCAAGAATGTATTACGTCTGTGAGACTTTCTCAGCTTCTAACATCACAGTAAACAGACAACTGCGGCAGAATCACCTCTTTCTCCACTTCTAGCAGCTTGACAAAGTTGTCCGGGAAGACACCTCGCCTTCCCCCGATCTCCCCCTTCCACCAGCCGGCATCAGCACACTCCTGGACAAAAGACAGCAACGTGTTCGGTCCAAACTACAGTTCAAACGCTTGCTTGAGTGCATTTAGTGTGGATGCAAATTGTGTTTCCATTACCTGGACAAACATATCAAACAAACCAAGTGATCCAACATGCAGCACCCCCCCACATACACACATTATGCTGACTTACCTTCGTGATAATGTTGACAATTTCTCCCTCTTTGATTGAAAGCTCATCTTCATTTTGTGCTTCATAGGGAAAGAGGACTTTGCATTGCTCCCGCCCTGCCAATAAGATTCAAGATAAATTCAGACAAGAGCACTACAGAACTGATAAACCAGAGAGCAGAGGAGGTTCTGAGCCTCGGCTGAAGGTTTGATATTGTTTGTCAAATCAATTTGATTCTGTTCTTCAACAGAGCTTGTTAACGCAACACTTTTAGCATCCAACTCCCAAATCTCGGATGTCTGAGCATTCCCCAAGCACCTGAACACAACAACAAGGCGAGCATTTTCAAAGCAGTGAACTACAGTACAATACACTTGGCATGAAAGGTAGGAAGTGATCTTTGGAACATAGTGGAAAGTCCCATGAGATTGAAGCTAACACCTGCAGAGTTACCACTGTGATTGTTTAAATAACCAAACTCTTAACTAGGCTCACCTCTGGCTTTGCTGTCAGGTTCAGTCTTCATGGCTTCAGCGGCGACGCTCGCTGCTTTCCCGTCGATGGCCTGAGCGGAGGACAGATGGAAAAAAAACTCTTTAGACAGTGTAAAATCTCCTCCTCAGACGCGCTGACATCTGCAGTAGATGTCACTTTGTAATCAGCGGTGCACATGTGAGTTCTGTAGAAAGCGCTCTGACTCAGGCTGGGACTTCCTGTGCTTACCACGCGGAGTGTGGCCAACCTCTCTGGAGGACGTCTTGACGTGGTTTGATTCAGCTGCTGTTGTTGTGATAGTGACAGCAGAGCGGCACATTCACTCTCTAAGAAACATCTGTGCGTCTTCCTCCCTGTGTCATGGCTGAATGATTTATTCTGTACTAACAGAAAAGCTCAACATTTAGCTTTTGAATCATGTTCATTTTTTAAATAATGCTTAGCCAGTAAGTAGAAGTCTAAGTCATCTAAAAATGGCCCCAAAAGTTGCTACTTTCATAGGTTCACATGAAACTTGAGTATTATGTAGTATATAGTAGTTATGTAACTCGAATGGCTGGTGCTCAAGTAAACACTACATTAAAACATTTTGCAGTTGTTTTAATTATTCCACCACCTTTTTCTTAATTATTCATAATTTTCCCTTTATTTGGATCATCATAAGCCTCCACGATGGAGTATCCAGTCTTCTTCAGAAAATCATAAAAACAAAAAGCTATTATTTAGCTCTCTGAGCTAAATGCTAATGCTAGCATACTAACATGCTCACAATGACATTGTTAACATAGTGATGTTGTGCAGGTTTAATGTTCACCACATTCACCATTCCTCTTAGTGTAGCGTGTTAGAATTCTAACATTTGCTAATTAGCACTAAGCACAAAGTACAGCTGCAGGTATGAAATGATTAATAAACCATCCTTTAGACCTGCGTTTCCTGAGGGGAACACCACAACGTCTGAACCAAATGTCATTATTGTCAATTATTACAACAGTTACTGAGACATTTTACGCCACTAGCATGACCCATATTACAAATAAAACAAGAAGACAAAATATCTAGCAGAGCAGATTTGAAATTAAAAACTAATTTCACAAATGAAAAGAACAAATCAAACACTGAAAGACAAAATAAACTATTCAATTGAAATAATCACTTCTCTCCAGTGAACAGCTCCAATCTAAGCAGCTAATTAGAGAGGATGAGATCAGATTTAGCACAAAACAAACACACAGCTGACTAGATGATGAAGCGTGTGTGTGTGTGTGTGTGTGCGTGTGTGCGTGTGTGCGTGTGTGTGTGTGAGAGTGTGTGTGCTGTGCAGGCTGTTAAAGGAGCCGTTGTTTTGCGGCTGGAGTGGATCCCTCTACCGTGTTTGTGGAACCAGGGTGGCTCTTTCACAGGAAAACACACACACACACACACACACACACACATTAACAAGACCCGGTCTGTCCCGAACACACACACAGCTCTGTTCTGTTGGAGAAAAACCACACCACCTCCCCCGCCGGCTTCTCTCCTCTCTCTACACCCTTCCCCTTCTCTCCTTCCCTCTATAATGAGGCCCATGTGGTGCCGCGAGCATCGAGACATCATTACAACATCACAGAGAGCTTTTACTGTCCAAGCATCACATGTTTCTGGGCCTCTTGTACACATGGACCAAGAAGTGAACCACTATTTTTGGAAGGACCCAGACAGTTAGACATAGAGCATTTTTAAATGTCACCACTTTCAGTTTAAAAAAAAGAAAAGAAGAACTAGAACGGTTTTCTTTTTGAGTGCTGAAGGAACTCCACATGACCGCATTTGCTGTACAGCTTGCTGTTTCAGAGCTGTGTGTCACTGCAAAACCAAATCTCCACCCGCAGAACAAAGTGTGTCCACAGGCAGGACATGCAACTCAGTTTCTCCACTGGAGGTTTCACACGGAAAGCGTGAAACAAACATAATAAACCTGCAGGAGAGAGAGTGTTGATTGACACACAAATGTGGTATTCACTGCTTTGTAGGAGAAGGTTTTCTGAAAGCTCTCAAATTGTGTCACATGCTGATGTTTTTCAAAAGTATCGGTTATTGAAGTATTGAAGTATCGATGTATCGAACGATTCAGTATAGCCCGCTTTTGTTCTGCTGCTGACCAACAGATTTCTTGGTCTATCGCACTTAAAGATCTTTATTGCTCAACAAATCAAACCAGAGGGTGATTTGATGAAGCTCGGACAGTCATGATATCTCCCGTCCAGGGCTGAAAGAATTTACATTAAATACACATTTCAGATAAACGTATGTTTGAATGTATTGCTTCACCAGAAACAGAGGGCTAATATTGGCCTTTTTCTATATGTTGGATATGAGCCAATCAGCGGGTATAATCCAGATTACTCCTGGTCAATGGGCACCTCAAAAATGACAAAACCTTTAGTAAAATGTGCATATTTAGCAATGTATTCAGTTTTTCAGTGTGTCTTTTATTTTTTCTTTCCGTATGAAGCACAAACGTTTTACACTGTAGACATTTTACAGTGAAGACTCAGCTGATCTCAAAGCTGAGTGGCTACGACTCACCGCAAAGAAGAAAACCACAACAAAAAAGTTCCCCTTTTTCTGGCATGAAAACCACAAGATGTTGAAAACTGGCAGAAAAAAACACAAAATATACTTAAAGTAGCTTTCAGCTCTGTGACTTGTGGGGGGGGGGGGGGGGGGGGGGGGGGGGGGGGGGGGGGGGGGGGGGGGGGGGGGGGGGGGGGGGG
>JAVQJD010071808.1:2500-15638 GCA_036023655.1 Nannoperca australis | reverse complement strand
GTTTACCCCTGTTTACCCCTGTTCACCCCTGGTCACCCCTGTTTACCCCTGTTTACCCCTGTTTACCCCTGGTCACCCCTGTTTACCCCTGTTCACCCCTGTTCACCTGTTGCATGAGTTTATTCCGTGTGCACGTGTAAATGGGATTCTGTTTGTGTCCGTGTGCTGCAGCCTGTTCAGTCCGTCAGGCCAGAGTGCAGGACAGGCCTTTGGCCAGCAGGGGGTTTACAACAACATGAGCATCACCGTCTCCATGGCCGGAGGCTCGGGTGGTGTCGGCTCATTACCTCCCATGGGGCAGCCGGTTGGCATGAGCAACAGTAACCTCAGCAACGTGGGTTCCGTGTGCAGCGACCAGCAGGTTCGTGACTTTGTGACTCACGAACCTGCAGGACTTTATTGTCTTGGCGTCTTGCGGACTGACCGCCAGACTTTGTGGTGCATTTCTTTCTTTGCAATATATAAGTACAGTTCACTTAGCGCCACCCGGGTTTACAGCACGCTGGGAGTGATGTCGTCATGGTGGCATCTGCTGCTCGCTTGATCTAAATTTGACCTCCAAGGAAAGAAAATGGTGCGTAATGTTGGCGTGTTTGAGTCAAGTCAGAGATTATTACAGCCCAGTATCACAAAGACTGTCTAAACACAAAATAAAACAATAATGAGCAACATTACGTGAGATAAACTTCATGTGAAACTTTATATATATAAAAAGTGAGGGTGAATACAACAATACGCACCTAAAACTCATGCAGTCATACATGGATTCTGAATATAGGCTGGATAACTACAGGCAGGGCAGGCTGAATGAGATTATATCACCATCTATTACCACAAAGAAACTGTGTATTTTTATTTTGCTGTTCATATTGTTACTGCTGTATGCGACTCGGCTGGTGTTTCTTTAATTTGGTTGTTAAGTTTCTTATAATTATTATTCTTTTCTTTTCTTAAAAGTTTGTTTTTTATACCTGCAGATGCTCAAATATACGTTTCATGTTGATCTAACACGGCCTGTATAACTGGCATACTTCACATGCGTCATGCAGGTGCAGCAGGTACGGGTGTTTGCGGACGTCCAGTGCACAGTGAACCTGGTTGGCAGTGACTCCTACCTGAACCAGGCCTCCATCGGGGCCACGGCCTCCCAGAAGGGCCCCGGACCGCAGGGCTCCCAGAACAACCAGGCCCAGCAGAAGAGCCTCCTCCAGCAGCTGCTCACCGAGTGACAACCCCCAAAACCTTCAGCTTTCCTACGCCCTCTACTTCTCACTTCTACGCCTCCTCCTCGGAGGTCGGTGCACCAGACCCGTTGCTGTCTCTGTCTCACCTTTCGGTTGGATGGTCGGATGGATGGAAGGATGGATGTTTGGACCGCCACAGTGTTGTAGGCTCAGAGAGGTTCGACTGCGGGTGGAGCTGCGCAGCCTGAGCGCTCCTGTGCGAGATGTTTGTGTTACCGCCCAGTACTTTAAGAAAGTCAGAAGGAGCAGCAGTGTATTTAAACCTGCCTGTCTAATCTGTCTGACAACCTGTCTGTCTGCCTCAGCCTATTTAAAGGCAGTGTTGTCTTGCTGCTCATTCCTTGGTGACCTACTTCCTGCTTCCTGACCCGAGAAAACAACTGCGACGTCATTGTAGATTTGCCAAGTTGTCGTCACTGTCAAATCAGGGCCGGCCTCCTTTTTTTGTTTTGTTGTTGTTTTGTTTTGTTTGTTTGTTTGTTTTTCTGATCGTACGGTTTCTGTCAGGGCCGTCGCCGCCGCCACAGCAGCAGCAGCAGTGCATCTTGGGAGCATGAGCTGCAGCAGTACAGCTGAGCTCAGCGTTTTCTGAGTGTGGGAGTGTCCCGCACAGCAGCACCTCTGGCTTTTCGTCGTGTTTGTTTGTTGTTTTTCTCTACCTGTCTCTCAGCGATGTGGGAATGTTAAGGTTTCAGACCTCTGTTGCATTGTGGGATAGAAGCGCAGGATCAGCTGGTTCTGTGACTGTCTCTCTCTATCAGCTGCAGTGCCTGCTGGAAGTCGGAGTTTCTCCCGAGCTCTGCTTCTTCTTCTACATATTATTCTAATACGTCTTCTGTTTTTATTTTTTATTTTTATGTTTTTGGTTGAATTGTTTTGGTTTTGTTTAAATACAATAAAAAAATCTTCTGCTCTCACCGTCATCATCATCATCATCATCATCATCATCTTCTTCTTCATGATCATCAGAACAAGCTTTTGACAACAGCCAGGATGGACGGATGGGATGGACTGATGGATGGATGGGAGACAGACGGGATGCTGCTCAGTCTTCCTCCTCCGGGAGGACGTTTTATTTTTAGGTTTTTCAAAGTATAAAAAAGAGACTTTTATTATTATTTAACTGTCTGTCCGTCACATTTTACCCCTCACCTCAGCAGCTGTGAATACAGAGCCCTGTTGGGTTCTCTCTCTCTCTCTCTCTCTCTCTCTCTCTCTTTCTCTACCCCCCATTCTTTCTTGCTATCTCTCGGCCTGTCAGTGTTGTTTGCCACGTGCACCGTGCAGGCGAGTAGTGTTGTGCAGTACAGAAGGACAAAGACTTGCGGATGAGCTCACTCTTCTCTTGTAACTGCTTTCCATTAAAAAAAAAAAAAAAAAAAGTGTAATTGATTGATTGATTGATTGTTTACTCAGAACAGCAAAACGATGTATAATGTGATTCGATCCAGGTTTGTTTTAGTTTTTATTCTAACAATGTCAGCTCATTTGTTGTTTTGGGCTTCTTGATTATTGTAAAAGCGCTAAAATGTTGCAGTGGAGAGGGAAGTTATTCCATCTTCTCAAATGTGAAAAGAAATTTCAAGCAATTGATTTAAAAATAACGCTCGCTCGCTCTCGCGCTACAACAAGTCGCACGTTCCAGAGAAGAAACCTATAAAAGGAGGGGTTTGTTGCTTTGCTTTCTCTCGTGGTGACCGGGAAGCTAGTCAGCCATCGCTTCTCGCTTTCTCCTCCTTTTTTACATTTTTTTAATTCTTATGTATGTACAATACTTTAAAGAAAACGTTTGAGACCGTACATGTGTTTGTAACCATTGTATAAAAGAAAAAAGAAGCATAATGACACCGTAAAGCGCGTCCTTTGCTGTGACGTCTGGCGATGCTAACGGCCTTCAGCCACATTAACTCTGCACCCGCAGTCGCAGCAAACGGCCTGCTTTCGGATATTGTTCCTGTATAATGACATTTAAGTAGAGGCTTTAGTAATAGAAGTTCCTAACAAACATGTGATGGGTAATTCATTTAAAGCTGTCATGGAATTGAATCCAAACGGGACGGGTTGAATCCCCAAAAAGATCCTTTTCTGTTATTGTCCTGAAAACCAGTTGTTGTCAGTGTGGTTCCCCTCCAGGGTTTGAACCTTTCACTCTTTTTTGGGGGGATTCAACCCTCTTCTCCCTCCACCTCTGGTTCCCTGATGAAGACTTCACTCCACTGGCTACACACACATTACAGTCTTCTGTTGACTACTGCTCAGTCAGACACTGTGTCTCTCAGCGCTAACAGACGACGTCCACACACACACACACACACACACACACAGACAGGATGTGCTACTTACAGTTCACAATCTTACCGGGAATCTATCTGCCAACACGTTGCCTCTAATTATTCTTTACATGTAAAGACAAACACTTGATGTTGGTATCAGGCTTTGAAGTGTGTGAAGCTGCACGGACGACGGTGTCTGCTGTCGCTTCGTCCGGGAACATCCGGTGATTTTCTAACGACCGCTCAAAAGGTCCTCAGTGATTGAACTTTCTGTGGAATCTGCCACGTGTGAACTGCAGCAGCACAGAACCCCACGTGCCCGGACGCAGCGGCTCCTGCCAGAGTCCTGGTTCTCGGATCCTTGTTTGTTCTTATTGTCTTTCTCTTCCTCCAGCGATGGAAACATCGTGTGGAGTCTGTGGAGAGGGTTTCTGCAGAGAGCGCAGACCAGAAGTGTCACCCCCTGTCACCCCCACCCCTCCGACTGTCTACCTGCCTACCTGTCGCTCACACATCACCCAGACACAGAGGTCACCCCCCTCCCCACGACTTCCTGCTCCAGCGAGAACCACTTTGTGCTTCATGTGCACGTGTGTGACGGCTTCATGTGCACGTGTGTCCAAACAGAGGCCCAGGAACACGCACCATCTTTAATCTTTATCATTGTACGGTGCAGGAGACTTTCTGACATGGGTTTTATTGTTTTCTGTTTATCAGTTTGTATATTTATTAGAAATGTGGATAAATCATCAGTAGGCTTCTTTTTTATTTTTAAAGCACCTTTTTTTATTACCTCATTACGGTTTTATTGTTGACTGTTTTTGTTTCTTCTGGCCGTGTTTTCACACTGTGAGCAGCTCGTCTGATTGGTCATTACGTACCTTTTTGCAGTGTTTCGTCATTCTGACTCAACAAGCTGGCTACCAAGCACTTGTTAGATTTCAAACAGACAAATATTATATATCTATATATATATAGATATATATATATATTGATTATTCCGTAAAATGTTTCCCAAAGTGACGTCTTCACGCTTTTAGTTTTGTTGGAGCTGCAGTCCAAAGCCAACGATTTAAACCAGCAGCGCATGTTGTTCATCCTTTATGCTTAATCCATCAACTGATTATCAGAGTAGTTGTGCGTGTCCAGCTCTCCTGAGGTCACGTCTCTTTGACCTCTGACCTCGACCTGCGGGTTTGTGTAGAAACGTAGTGTCTCAGATTAAAACCTCCCCTCCTACCTCCAAACTGAGACTTTCCATCACTACACGTGGCTTTATGATCCGAAACAAGACGCCACGAACAGCTGAAGTGTTTCTGTAGTGAAACGCAGAGTTTCTGTAGTAAAGAGCAGCGTTTCTGTAGTAAAGAGCAGCGTTTCTGTAGTGAAACGGAGCGTTTCTGTAGTAAAGAGCAGCGTTTCTGTAGTGAAGAGCAGCGTTTCTGTAGTGAAGAGCAGCGTTTCTGTAGTGAAGAGCAGCGTTTCTGTAGTGAAGAGCAGCGTTTCTGTAGTGAAACGTAACGTTTCTGTAGTGAAGAGCAGTGAAACGTAACGTTTCTGTAGTGAAACGCAGCGTTTCTGTAGTGAAACGTAAAGTTTCTGTAGTGAAACGTAAAGTTTCTGTAGTGAAGAGCAGTGAAGAGCAGCGTTTTTGTAGTGAAGAGCAGTTTACGGTTCAACTTAAGGTCTGAATGAAAGTTAGCCCTCCTCCAACCTGAATCGTTGGTTTCACAGTCGGGCTGCAAAAGCAAGGACAAAAAGACATCTATTCATGTATTGTTCAACGTAAGGCGCTAAGATTCCTGCCCGTTAGCACTCATCATGCAGCACCGTTGAAACAGAACGAGGAGGCTTACTTTCTGAGTAACGTCATCGTTTCTCAGAAACAAATGTGGATTTCCTGTCACATTTTGATCTTGTTCAGGTTTCCTACAAGGTCTTGAAAGTTTGTAAAATGCTTCGTTTTAACCGTTCTGTTTTCAAGGTGAGGAAGATGCTTGGATTCAAATATACATAAACACAGAAAAGCCTGATTTTCAACATGTAAACATCAGGTGTGATGACAAAGGCTTCGAGAGTCTGTGCTTGAGTTGTCGTCTTGAGAAGCAGCTCCTCGCAGTGTGAAGGCAGCAGTCAGACACTCCTGTGCCGCTGTTTGGTCGACACAAGCTGCACAAAGTGGAAGAATGTATTAGTGGAAGGACTCTGCCAGCGTCGGCCTCCTCGTTCATCTGCTCTGATGCTCTCACACATACAGTATTGATGCACCCCCGACCCGCCACCCCTCCCCTCCCTCCTTTCTTTTGGGGTTTTTCCGGTGGAACAGGCATTCCTATGGAAAGGGTTTCCTCTACAACTCTCATCAACTGCAGCAACTCTTCTTTTTTATTTTTTTTGTAAACAAAACATGCCAAATACACCCAGTGCACATGTAATCTCTCTCTCTTTAAAGCAACGACTCCCTCGTCCTCACTGCAGTGAGCAGGTACACGTTCGGTTGCTTTTGTAACATTGGTTTCCAGGTGTTAACATGATGTATATAACAGAGAAATGTGAATATGTATTTGTTCCGAATCAACACAACTAAAAGTAGTGCTCCGAGTTTGTGGTAAGAAAACGACAACAAAACAACAAAAAAACCGACTCGCCTCCGTCATGTTTTTCTTTTTATCTTTTGATTTTCTACTTTTTTATTTTTCTGATGATGTATGTATGTATCTGATTATCAGTGAGTGTGTGTACGTGATTAATACTGTATATCTGGTGTTCTCTGAGATGGAGAAGTGCTTCTTTTCTTCTTCTTGCTCTTCGGACCTGCACAGGACCTGTGGGTGTTTTCAGATAACTATGCCAGAGAATGGTTTTTAAGCGACTGCTGAATGTGATTTTACTGAGAGAAAAGCGGTGTGGACTGGCTTTTTGTACGGGTTAATTTAAAAGAAAAAAGGCCATATTATTTAATTTTCTCTGTTGTCAAAAGTTTAAGCAGATCTGGGAGAGTGGAGCCTTGGTTTCACGGAGAAGCATTGCCTGGTTGTCGTGTATATCAGTGGGCTTTCTTTCTTGTTTTCTAACTGACTGATGTAGCCTCTCTTCTTTTTGCGTTTGTCGATAGTTAATGACCAAAGCTTCAAGATGTTTGATGGATCTGATATGCAAACCTCATCACTGGACGAAACATGATGTAGCGGCTCCTTTTGTTCTGTCAGTTGTGCATTTGGACGTTGTGCTGCTGTTGCACGTCGCTCTGCATGTTCCTCCTCGTTACTTTCTCCACACTCGTCCTTCGGCAGCGTCGCGCGCGACAAGAGAGAGGTTAGGTCAGTTCAACTGAACCTCTCCACTTTGCCAGTGAGGTCTTTTGTGCCTGAAGTGCTTTCACTCGTTCACAGGAAGAAAGAAAACATTGCGACCGATAGCTATGCACCTTACTGGAACAAGCATTTCCTCCCCCGGGCGTGTAGACTGAGCACCGGAGCAACACTTGGTAGTAACGTATTCATTTCTACACTGACGGAGAGCCCCTTCAGCGGGAGGATCCCTGTGACTTCAGTTCATATCTGATGACCTTTCTCAGCTTTTAATCTCATCCTTGGGAGAAAACACAGTTTAGTTTTATTTCCATTAATCGAATACTTTATACCAAACTTGAGGTGCCTCGTGTATATATTTTCTGCAGGAAAGATTGCTGCTTTGCTGTTATAATATAATATAATAACCTTGTTAACCAGGGTTTTTTTAAAACCTTTTTTCACCTTTATAAAAAAAAAGACAAAAAGAAGTTTACTGTATTTTAAAATACTTTTTTACACACGTAGATTAATCAAATTATTCCAGGAATTTGCAAATACAATCTAATTTTGCACTTTATGACGGATTTACTTGGAGTGAAAAGGCCATCAGTCTCAATCAGATCAGTAGTCAGAGATAGAAAACGTAACGTCCCCTGAATGTACAGAGAAAATGTTCCTTTTACTAGTTTAATTTGAAATGACGGACTTTGCTCAGGTTCTTTATGAAGAACTGGACCGAAGTGGAAATGCATCGTCCACATGGCGACTACAAATACTACACTTTACCTTCTTTGTAATGCAGTTCTCTCTCTCTCTCTCTCTCTCTGTGTCTACACCAACCGATCCTCAGTATAAATACTATGCCAGTCTTCTTCAGGTGACGCCTCCTCTTCTTCCTCCTCTTCCTCCTCCTCCTGCGCTGTCAGCTGTTAAACCTCCTCCAGCTTGAACTCTCAGAACATTCCTGCTCGCCCGCCCGCCTCTTTCTCCCTGCAGCTCTCAACGTGTTTTTCCTTTAAACCAAGGTGCACACTCGCTTTTCACCAGCAGAAGTCTGGTCGTGCGAGACTGAACCTCTGCTGTCTCGCTACACTTGTGCACTGACACGACGACTGCTCGTCTTCTCCGTTTTGCTCGTCTCGTCACGCTTGTGCGCTGCCTGTAATGTAGAGCATGTTGTGGTGTGCTGGTACCAGGGTCGGGCTAATGTCTGACGCAGCTCATCATGTTTGGTGTCAGGGAAAATCAGTGCAGAAAATATAAATGTACATCCAACACACGAGATATATTCCACAAATGACAGGAGGGTGCGGTTTGATCAGCTTCAAAAAGCAAAATATGAAGCGTTGTTGCTCGTCGTTGGTCCAAAAAGCACCGCTGAGGCTGCGAAGTGCCGCTCATTCCTGATGCAGGGGATCTGCTGAAAGTTACCACAGCAGCGGTGGAGTGTGTGTAAGTGCTGAAGTGTTGGCGCTGAGGTTGGACGCGGTTCACAGGCCGTTAAAACAAGGTTCATTATTATTGAGAACTCACCACTTTGTGTTGTTTGTTGGGGGCGGTGATGCTTCGCCTGGAGGATTTGAGATAAAAATGACCAAGGTTCCACTTTCTCCCTTGTACAAATTAATATAAATAAAAATATATATAAATATATATTATACATTTTACTAATTTTTGTCCAGTTTTGTATATTACACTCATGTAAAGTTTGTTTTTAAAGAGGCATCGGAGCAGCTATTACAAGACAATATGAGTGACAATGTTCGTATGGGAGAGTTTTATGCATGTTATATTTTCTCTTTTTCTCTCTCTCTGTCTCTTTTAATACCCCCCCTCCCCCCCCACTCCTCCTGTTCAGGTGTGTAACGTGAATATAAAGAGATCTACCTTTTCTTTGGGATGTTGTAGACAATCAGTCTCCGGCCGGGTCCAGTCCCTGCAGGGAGTGAGAGACCTGCAGGCTGAAAGACAAACAAAAACTCATTTTGTTTGACGATTTAAAAAATAAAAATACCTTTTTTATTTGCATCTACTGGAAGTCTAAAAGTTTGGAGGTTTTGTTCATTCATATGTTCGTGGCTGCTCAAGTTTACACACATACACACACACACACTTCTCTACTACACTCAAAACACAAACACCTCGTGCATTTGATCCCTCTGCTTTTTTTTTTTTTTCAAGGTGAGGATGCCAACCTTGAGGAAATGATGCTTTGACTAACAAATCTATAACATCTTATGAATGTGGGAATGCAACACATTGCAATAAAAGCACCATTTGAAATGCAGCATGTCGTCCCCGTATGTTCTTTCTGACCCTGACGTTGGAAAAAGGAGCTGGACGTCAACAAGTTTGCAGAAATGATCGATATTATATCTGATCGTTGAGGTATTTTCTTCATGTATCTATTTATATTTATATATATATCTGCAGAAAAGACTTCTCCTTTGCTGTTTAACTTTAAAAACCTTGTTAACCAGAAGATTTTTTTTCACACAAAAAAAAGACATTTATTGTATTTTAAATGACCATTTTTACACAAATAGAAGATTAACCATATTTTTCCAGGAATTTGCAAATTACAATCTCCTTTTGCACTTTATTTTGGATTTACTTTGAGTGAAAAGGACCAGAAACTGAAGGATTGTTGCCGTTCTGATGAATATCCTAACATAAAGCTGAAATGAACGTATTAAATTCATGTTGCATTACATTCTTAACAAATGTCAAGAGTTATTAGTGTTCGGGGGCGGGTAACACCTTTGAAACAGAACTTCCTTGGAATATATTGTAGGATATTGTATATCCTCCATTTTCAGCTTCACGGGGACAAATGACACAATGCAAAATAGTTTTATCCCCAAAGATCGTCAAGTCAAATGTGCAGTATTATTGTTCCAGCTTTGAGCGTGATGATATCTTGGATCTTTCTCATTGTTATTTGTGGTATTGAGGGTTTGAGGGCGAACCAGTAAAAATCTAAATACAATTTTCTTGGTCGACCCTTTAAAATCTCTAGAAAAGTTTATTCAGTGTGGCAATTTTTAAGTAATTTGAACTATTCGGAGTATCGGACACTCGATTTGTTGTCCAGTGACCCGACCAGTAAAAAAAAACTAAAGTCCAGTCTGGCAAATGATCTTGTTGTCGTCTATTTGAATGGTTTCCTTGTGACTCAGGTAGGCCCCCTCCTCGACGGGCGGCGTGGGGTTCCTGTATTCGTGGTACTCCACTATGGGGTAAGTGACGACGGTGATCAGCAGAACGGCCAGCAGGATGTACAGCTTGTACTCGAGGCATAAGAAGGTGCTGTAGGCGAAGGCGATAACGAAGCCCAGCGACTCCCACATACGGTAGTTGGCAAACGCTGCCTCTTTGTCCCGGGGGAAGAGGATCCCGTAAAGAGCTACCGGCACAGAAAGCAGACGAAGGACCAATACTAGTTAAGTTCAGGTTACCTACAAACTCCAAACAGCCAAAATCATTTATATTACATGTGATTACATAAGATGTTAAATACACAGTGAATGAGTTGGCGCAGAGAAACCTTTAAAAACACAATACTGAAGTGTAGACACATAAATACTGAGGTTTTGATATACTGCTGGTTTGATTTTGATAGTTCAATTGGAATTGGACATTGTGGGGTTCGAGGGCGGTGCTGGAGAATGATCAGTGGGTAATCAGACGTGATTTATCCTCTGGGGAATCTGAATATCTGCAACACATTTGATAGAAATCACGTATTTCTGGTGTTTTTTTGTGATAACTTCAAACTAAAGGTCAGTAAATTTTGGACCGTGTGAATAATTTGACCAGTATTCGGAGTCGAGGCCCACGTTTCTTCAGGAGAGCGAGGCAGTCGGGGGGGGTTCCTTACCGTTGGTCTGAGTTTGCCAGATAGCGTCTCCCATACCCCACAGAGCGGGGAACACAAAGAAGACGCCCAGCTGGTCGGGATGAGGCCTCCAGAGCAACAGAGCAATGATGCAGGAAAAGTTGGACAGCGCAGCTGAAAACGGACAGAAATGCAAATCAAACGTCAAGTTTCTGAATCCTTTTACTGCATCGAGTGTTCTTCTTCTACGGCTCGGTAACACAAAATGTATGATGACGACACAGGAGTTGCTAATGATGAAGTGAATGCTGCTTTTATCTGCAAAAACATCTAATTCCCCCTAAAAGAAAATGACTAAAAACCCTAATTCTCCACAAAAACAGTGGTGAGAGATCCCTTTTGTTTAGAAAGCCTCAACACGCACTCTGTCCTGTATCTGTGAAACCATAACAGAGACTTTACCAAAGAAGAAGAGTGCGGCTCTCCCAGTGTAGCGAGCGAGTCGCCCGAAGAGGAAGGAGCAAAGGGAATTAGAGGCTCCGAAACACATCATGGCAAAGCCAACGAAATGGATCCCCAAAGCACACGTCACATAGTTCTGCAGAGAAACACAGCATGGATTCACAAAACACATCTAATACACATACAAATACATTCCTCACATCTCAGAGATCGTACATTTAGCAAAAGATATTTTGTTCAGGAGTTGGCCACAAACACTTGTTGAAGAGTTCTGCTGCTGAATCTATCGCTCTTCATCACTTCTGAAGCTCCGCTGAGCTGCAAACACTCTTATCTTAAGTACAATATCCTAAAATGCTGTGTCCTGCTAACACACTCTAGCAGGACACACTCTGTTTCCATTTGTCGCATGTCACCAAACATAATGTCACTGTTTCCAGTGTGTTGAAAGTCTGTTTACAGGTGCTGGGGAGCATTACCGCACACGATCAAAGTCTTTTGTGGCTCCAAGCTGCGTGCGGTGCCTCGAGTGAGGTCACTCGAGTCAAGTGATGCCTCGAGTGACGTCACTCGAGTCAAGTGATGCCCCGAGTGACGTCACGTTGGGTCTGAACGTGTGAAAATGAAAAGAAGTATCTGCCGGTGTTGAGTTACACGGAGAGATCCTCGTCTCGGCTTGACGCTAGCACCGCGAGGCTACATTAGCTGCTACTAGCATAACACACAACCGAATCTGCAAACAAACTGTGGGTGGTCGAGTTGCATTGTGGGTAATGTAGGCGCCAGATTTAGACAAGGAAGAAGATGATCAATTTGAGTCACGTTTGGAGATCTCCTCACCTTGGTGTACTCCCCAGACAGGAAGCTCTGCTCAAAGCCACTGTACATGGTGAGCGGGATGAGGGTCACCAGCCTCCAGTCCTTCAGCAGTCTGAACGTGGCCAGGAAAGTGTGACAGAACGGCTCCCGGTTCCCACGAAACTGGCTCGCCTGCTCCCGGTCGATGTTGTCCAGAAACACCGCCACGATGAGCATGGCCAGCACACCCACGCCTGCCACACAACACAGGACAGACAGCGCTCAGTGTCAGTGGCTGCACACGTTTAATACACTGTGATAGACTCCAGGGTCTCAGTGTGCAGCTGCTTTAATCCTGGAGTTTTACTTTTCCAGCTCCAATCACAATTTCACTTGTAAAAGCTTTTGCACATACGAAATGTTTAAGGTTCATTATTTTAGATCTTTAAAGAAACTAAATATCTCAGAATTTATCAACAAAATGGCTAAAAATCAATGTTTCCTGTTGGTTTCTCTGCTGTAACACTATTCAATGCTATTTATTAAAAATGCCCCAAAAATAATCTGTAAAAAACTTTTATAAAAACAGCAGAGTACCCAAAAGTTAGTATTTATTTATACATATTTATAGTTTCTTTTTTTTCAGCAAAGCAAATACTATAACTGCATTTCCCAACATATCAAACTGTTTCTTTCTATTTATTTTTTATCAACTTTTTTATCTCAAGTCAAGACAGACATGAGGGAATTAGAGGGGAGACAGCTTCACCAGAGCGCCCCAAAACTATCTGTTTAATCTGAGGGTGTGAACATCCGAATCAGATGGACGCTGCCGCTCTTTATCAGCTCAGAAAAAATAGAAAATACAGAACATTTGTGTGACGCTGCTCTTTATAGTTGTCACAATAACTTGGTGTACTGTGGTGGTCTGACTGCACAAGACATCCATCAGTTTCCCACCAGCCTGAGTCAGTGTAAGAAGGTTAAGATGCAGGAAGACAACAAAAAGCTGAAAGTAAAGATGCTGTGAAGCCGTTTCTGTCACTTCAAATGACCACAGAACAAATGCAAACTTGGCCAAAACTTCAAAAAAATACGATTGAACAAATGTATGAAGCCGTCCACTGCTGAAGTGGTACTTAGGCCCACAGACACATTAGACAAAAAGGTTGGAAACCACTGGTTTAGAGGACTGTAAAGAAGATCCTTCTCTCTTTTTTGATGCCTGAG